>JAODAL010026964.1:0-55802 GCA_025379985.1 Phyllomedusa bahiana
CTTTTTGGGGGAATGGAGCAATTTTTATGAGGAGGGTTAGTAGAATTGAACTTTTTTAGTCTTGAGAAAAGACGGATCCAGAGGGCGGTTTAAATTTTATTAAATATAAAAATGGTCCCTAAAAAAATACGGGAAAAATTATTTCATGTAAAGGCCCCCTAAAAAAAAAAAACAAGAGGACATTTGCTTCGGCTGGAGAAAAAGGTTCAATCTCCAGAGGTGAAAAGCGTGCTTCATTGTAAGAACTGTAAATCTGGGGAAATTTAGCGCCTGAAGCTGGTACGAGGAACAGTTGGGAGTTTCAAAAAAGACTTGATATTACCTGGAACAAAAGAATATTGAACGGCGCCCCTCGCCCACTGTCCCGGGCCCGGGGGGTCCGGCCCCGCCCCCGCGGAGCCCCGCCCGACTCGGGTTCGGGGTCCCCCGTGTGCAGCCCCTGCCAGCTTTCCATTCCCCACCCACGCCCCTGCTCTGTCGGCTTCGCTCCGGCATGTGTCGCCCCTAGGGCGTGCCCGGCCGGCTCTCTGAGTTTTAAAGGGGCGTGCACCGGAAATTTGGTTTTTGCCGGGAAATCTCCTATTAAGCCCGGCTCTTCCTGCCCCTTGGGACCCTTTGGTGTATTTCCCATGGTAAAAGTGTTCCGAGCGCCCCTGTTTGCCTTTTTTGGGTACCGATCCTTGTTTTCGTTTACCGTTCGCCCTTTGCCCCCTGCCCCGACCTCCGGTGTCTCCGTCTCAAACCCAGAGCGCCTGTCCTACTCCCCCTGTCCCGACCAAAAGCCTGCCTGCTTTCCTGTACCTTGCCCCTGGCCGCCATGCAGGCAACCCCGCCAATTTGGGAGTGACTGGTGGCTCCCCGCGAAAGACCCACCCCGTTTTGCGGCGGGTTTGGTGATACGGGACCCACTTGATCCCTCCCCTGGTGGGGCTTCCCCATGGCGGTGGCCGTGGTCCCCCCCAGCGTAACGTAGGATCGGCCATGCCCCTCCAGGGGGGCTGCATAAAGAAGAAGTCCCCTTCTGGCTGACTGTCCTCTTGGCGATCCCCCTCGGATCCCATGGCTACGGCCACTCTCCTACCCTGGAGGTTACTGGAAGGTGTTTCGGGGGGTCCCAATGTCGGGGACGCTTTTTGGTGGCCCCTGCCCGGGTGTTTTTGTTCTGGCCCCCTACAGGACATTGCCTGGGCTGGCCCCCGAATTTTGGGGTTTTGCTGAGTCTTCTCTGAGGGAAGCTGAGAGTCTTCCCTCCGCCCCCCCTTTGATTGCCCAATGCCTACTCCCCGGGTCCCCCCTCTCGAGGCGGTCTCCCCTTGCGCTTCCTGGTCAAGCATGCCCGATTTCCCCAGGAGAATTCGGGGGGGGGTTTCATCCGCAACCCCCTCGTCCCCCGAGGGCGGGGTTCTTTTTCGTAAAAAAAGAAGGACGGTACCTTAGGGCCCCTGTTTTGATACGGGGTTTTTGAACAAGATCACGGTGAAGAACCGGTACCCACTGCCTTTGTACGGAACTGTTCGACCGCCTGAGGGCGCCAAGATCTTCTCTAAGTTGGTTGAGGGGGGCCTACAATTGGTCCACTCGAAAGGGTGAGGGGGAAAGGGGCCCCTTCAACACCGGGAGGGGAACTTTGATCCCGGGTGATCCCCCTTGGGGATATAATGCCCCCGCCGTCTTTCAGGAGTCGTGAATGAGTCTTCGGGGCCTTCCCCACACCGGTGGTGGTCTACCTTGATGCATCCTGGTGTTCTCTCCTCCCTCGAGACCCCCCCGAGCCATGTTGCCAGGTACAAAGACTTTCCCCCGGGAGAAAAACTTACGCCAAGCGGGGAAGTCCCTTTTTCTGACGGCCTCCGTTTTGGGGTCGTCATCTGGATAAAGGCCTACGGATGGATCCAAAAACTGTTGCGGGTTGCAGTGGCCAGCCCCGTCGGCTTGGGGGAACCAGGTTTCTTGGGTTCTGCAATCTTCGCCAGTTCACCTTCACTTCTCCCCGTGGTGGCCCCGAAGTAGCCTCACCAAGAAAAAACCCCCAAATCCCCCAGGGGCCAGTCGGGCGGGGAGGGTTTTCTAAGTAAAAGTCCGCCTTCGCTAGGCTTCCATCCTGGGTCCGGATTCCAAAACCCCCTTAAATGGAGGGGGATCCCTTGTCTGTGGGAGCGGAGCAGTTCTTACGCAAAAAGGGCCCACGGGTAAGTGAAACTGCGGCTTTTTTCCCCAAGACATTTGTGGCGAGAGGAATACCAAATGGCGACCGGGAGTACAGCCAAAAAATTTGGGCCTTGGGAAGGTGGCGTTATCTGGGGGGTCCCCGTTTTCCCATCCGTTTTATCGGACCATAAAAACCCCCAATTCTTCAGACGGCTCAGCGACTTACCCACCCCAGGCTAGGTGGTCGCTCTTCTTCCCCCGGTTCGATTTCAAATCCATTTTCAGGAGCTGAGAAAAATGTGAGAGCGCGCCCTCCCCCGTCCCTCGAGTGGTGGGTGAAGATTTCCCCGGGAAAAATTTAATTTCCAGGCGCCTTCTGGCGCCCCGGTGGTCCCCGGAAGGTTCCCCGGAAGGATTTATGTGCGTCCGTCTCCGCAAAAGTATTCTAAAAGGGGGGAATTGCTCTTGGGGAGGTCCCCCCGGCGCCAAAGAACCTTCTGTCTGTACCCCGGTTTAGGTGGCCGAACTGGAAAAGGATGTTAAGAACTTCATTTCGTTTTGGTGTCCTGTGCCCGCAACAAAAAGCCGTCACAAGCCGGCAGGCCTATTCGCCTCTCCCATTCCAAAGCAACCCTTGGGCCAACATTTCCATGGCTTTTTTTATGACCCCCCGTCGTCTGGAAACCCCTTATTTGGGTTATAACAGACCCATTTCCAAGATGGCGCATTTCGTTCGGTGCCCGGGCCCGCCTCTGTTCTCGTCGGGGGGAACTTTTTCCTTTATGGTTCCCGGGTGATGGACTTTCCCCAGCAAATTGTCTCTGACCCCGGGGGGTCCAGTTTGTTCCAAGTTTTGGCGAGCTTTGTGAAAAACAACTTCAGGTCAAGCTCGACTTTCTTCCCCTTCCCCGAGCGAACGGTGGTGGAGGGGTCAACCCCGGCTTGGGGTGTCCTTTGCCATTTCTCGGACGCCAAGATAATTGGGCCCTTTTGTGCCCGGGGGGGAGTTCCTCCCTTTAAATCCCTTGGTCGGAGTCCGCGGGGGGCCTTCCCTTTAGTGGTTTGGGTTTAAACCCCCCCCACCTTCCCCCTTTGGCAACCTCCCCGGAGGTCCGGCAGCGGCGCCCCTGATCCAAGATTTGAAGGCCATCTGGTCCCAGACCCGTCGTCGTGTGTGCTTGAGCGCATGAAGAATCAAGCGGACAAAAGGAAAAATTCCCCCCCCCAGTTTTTCCCAGGTGACAAGGTTGGCTTCGTTGTTTGTCGTTAAAGATGCCCTCTCACAAACTGGGTCCCCCGGGTTCCCGGGGCCCTTTGGGTCACGGCCCCATAACCGGTTTTTTACAAACTCCGGCTCCCCCTGCGATGAGAAAATTCCCCAAATCATTTCATGTGTCCCCGTTTAAGCCCCCGGTCCCTTAAATCGCTTCTCCCCGAAGGTGTTCCCCCTCCGTCTGTGGTGTGGCCCGATTTTGGGTCAAGAAGTTTCGGGCATGAGAGAATAGGGGAAGGCGTTCTTTCTGGTGGCTGGAGGGGGTTCGGGCCCCAAAAGAGGTCTTTTGGGAGCCCGGGGAGAATATTTGAACCGCAGCCCACCAGAAGGGCCTTCAATCCGTAAGGGGGGGGCCCCCGGAGGGGGGGGCCCAAGGGGGGGGTACTGTAACGGAGCCCCTGCGACCCCTGTCCCCGGGCCAGGCGCGTCCCTGCCCCCGCTCCCGGGAGCCCCGTCCCGCACGTCGGGTTCGGGGTGCCCGTGTGAGCCCTCCCAGCGTTTTCCCCTTACCCCCCCGTCCTGCTTGGGTCTCAGTCCCGGGTTTTGCTCCCCCCTGGGGATGCCCGGCCGGTCTTGAGATTTAAAAGGGGGAGTGCACCCGGGAAATTTGGTTTTTGCCGGGATGCTCTATTTTAAGTCGGCCTTTTGCCGCCCCTTTCGGATCCTTGGGGGTTATTCCGGTGAAAGTGTTCCAGAGGTTCCTGTTTTGCCTTCCTGGTCCGACCCTTGCTTACGTTTTCCCTTCGAACCCTTTCCCCCTCCCCGACTCCGGGTTGTTTCCGTTTTGAACCCGGGGTTTCCTGACCTCCCGCCCGTCCACGGGGCCCCGAGCCCGCCTGCCGTTCTTACCCTTTCACCCCGGCCGCCATTGCAGGAAGCCCGCCGTGGTAGTGACCTGGGTGATCCGCCCCGCAAGCCCCCCGCTTTTCGGGGGTTGGTGAATAGGGGCCCCCTTTCCCATCCCCGGTGTGGGCTTACGCTCGCTGGGTGGCCAGTGGATCCCCTCCCGGGCCGTAACAATTTAATAGTTGTAGCCTTTTAAAATTTTGGATCCGGTTGGTGGCAGTCGGGGTCGGTGGGGTCTTCGTGGGCAGTTGGTTTTTGCCTGTGGGCTTCGGGCTTCACCAGTGGTGAGGTGGGCTTAAAAATCCCTTTTCTACTGCCTTCCCAATTTTCCCCACCCTTGGTTTAATTGATGGCATGTGTTTTTTTCAACCCTTCCCTTTTAACTATGTAATATTAATGATTTTTAGGGAGAGCGTTTCCGCTACAATTACTTTGCATTGATTTAAAGCCTTGTGAGGTGGCGTTGTAAGAAAACCTATAGGTTTCTTGCCTCCAGCACTTTGTAATGGTCTGTTCAATGCCCAAAAGTTTTTTTTCAGACACTTGGGGAAATGGTTTAAATTTGTATGACAGTTTTGTGCCCAAAATTTTGGCAATTTTGCAAATTGGGAGAACCCCCTACATCTTTATCGCTTTCAAAAGTGTGGTTTTGGGCGATTGCTCCAAGTTTTGGTTTGCGGTTATTCAATAGAACAGGAGCTACGACAGTTTGGCTCAAAGCACACCTAAAAAAATGGTGCAGCCCCCGTTCATTCATGTCGCCCCAAATTCCAAAAATAAACAGACCCCAGATAAAACCCTGTAATAAATCTAGACACAAGATCAAATAGAAAAATGTAAAAAAATCAGATTCCAGACCAAACCCTTGCTTCCTTACTCTATTATTTTGCCCCAAACAGTAGTGTCAGGACCCAACACCGCAATAACCTGAGCTGGAGAGGACTTAGGAGTTGAGAAGGGTAAATACACCAGCTGTATTGGGCAATGAGGGATCAGAGGGTGACGGGGTCTGTAAAGCTGCAGTAACAACAGATATGGAAAGAAACAGAGGCTTGGTTAGGAGAAGAGGGACAAAAGCTGCTAGGGCCGCTATAAGGGAGACAGACGCAGGTGATAGGGGGGTCAGAAGGTCCCAGAGGTTCTGGAGATGAGTAGATAGAATACAGAAGGGGGTAAGGATTCTGCAAGGGGAGAGGGAACAGAACGTGATAAGGTACTAACTGGTGATTTACCTTTTTGAGTTGGGTGAGGAAAATGGTAAAAAATGCTTTGTGGTGAGGAAGGGAGGCATAAATAGTGGCCGAGGCCCTGTGGTAGGAGGAGGGAGACATAGAAGGTGGAAGAGACTCTGTGGTAGGAGGAGAGAGACAGAGAAGGTGGAAGAGACTCTGTGGTAGTAGGAGAGAGACAGAGAAGGTGGAAGAGACTCTGTGGTAGTAGAAGAGAGACAGATAAGGTGGAATAGACTCTGTGGTAGGAGGAGAGAGACAGAGAAGGTGGAAAAGACTCCGTGGTAGGAGGAGAGAGACAGAGAAGGTGGAAGAGACTCTGTGGTAGGAGGAGAGAGACAGAGAAGGTGGAAGAGACTCTGTGGTAGGAGGAGAGAGACAGAGAGAAGTGGAATATAGACTCCTGTTGTAGGGAGAGAGACCGAGAATGTGAGGTGAATAGACTCTGTGTGGTCAGGAGGAAAGAGGCAAAGAAGTGGAAAAGACTACGGTGGTAATAAGGAGAAGAGTACAGAGAAGGTGGAGATACTCTGTGGTAGTGATAGAGAGACAGAGAAGGGGAAGAGACTACTGTGGTAGTTAGAGAGTGAGAGACAGATAAGGTGGAATAGAACTCGGTGTTAAGGATGAGAGAGACAGAGAAGGTGGAAAAGACTCCGTGGTAGGAAGAAAGAGGCAGAGAAGGTGGAAGAGACTCTACGATAGGAAGAGAGAGGAAGAAAGTAGCAGAAGATTGATTCTAGGAAGAAAGGCCTAGAAGATGGCATAAGCTCTGTGGTAGGAGGAGAGAGGCAAAGAACGTGGCATTACGATTGAGCTGAGAACGCCACAGACAATAGGAGTAGGCAGCGATGGAAAAGGGGGCGAGCAGTGGAATGACATGGAGTGTAAAAGAGGCAATTAGCTTTATCGTATCAACCTGCTAGCACAGGTGTTGGCACTGCCACCTGGATGACACCTGGCAAGCCACAGAGAACATTCAAGACTCCTGCCCGATTAGTGTTTTAGTAAGTCGGACACTGTTTCTAGAAAAGTTAAAGTTTCTAAGTAGAATACTTCTCGGATGTTTAGGAACTCGAAACTGAACATTTTCGTGTTCGTTTGATAAAGTTTCTAGTTTGGAGACACTCTCGCTTTCATTTTCGATTACTCAGTGTCTTTTTCTGTCACTGTTGGCGCCATTCAATCACCTCACTGCACTTTTGGCACCATACAATCACCCTTCTTCACTTTTGGCGAACCATCAATCACTTTCTGCACGTTGGCACCATCCAATCACCTTTCTGACACTTTTGGCGCCATCCAATCACCTTTCTGCATTTTGGGGACCATCCCAAAACCCCTTTTTGCACTTTTTGGCACCATCCAATCACCTTTCCACTTTTGGCGGCCCCTACCTTTTTACCTTTGGGCCATTCAAAACCTTCACACTTTTGGTGCCATCCAATACCTTTTTCATTTTTGGGGGCCATCAAATCACCTTTCTACACTTTTTGGGGCCATCCAATCACCTTTTTAACTTTTTGGGGCCCCCCCAACCCTTTCTGATTTTGGGCCGTCCTTTTACCTTTCTACACTTTTGGGGCCAAACCAACACCCTTTTCTACACATTTGGCCCCCCAATCACCCCTTTCTGCACTTTTTGGCGGCCATCAAAAACACCTTTCTGCCCTTTTTGGGGGCCCTCAATCACCTTTTTACACTTTTTGGGCCACCAATCACCTTTTTACATTTTGGTGCCATCCAATCACCTTTTCTGTATTTTGGCCCGTCCAAATCACCTTTCTACACTTTGTCACCACCCAAACGCCTTTTTACACTTTTGGCCCACCCAATCACCTTTCTGAATTTTTGGCACCATCCAACACCTTTCTGCATTTTTGGGGACATCAAATCCCCTTTTCTGCACTTTGGCCCCCTTCAACCCTTTTCTACATTTTGGCCCTAAATCAGTTTTCGAATTTTTGGCGCCACCCAATCATTTTTCTACATTTTTGGGGGCCTCCAATCACCTTTCTACATTTTTGCACCTCCATCCCTTTCTGCACTTTTGGCCCCACCAATCAGCACCAGCCAGAGAAGCGTAAATTCGTCATCGCTGAGGGTAGGTCTCTTTTGGCTGTAAAACACATGACATTTTATATTTTCACTGTATTGCTTTGTAATGCATTTTAAGCTCACTTTGTTATTCTTTTAGTTAAATACTTTTTCCTCTTTAGACAAGAATATTTGGGATTTGGTATTCTGGCTGCACTTTTCCACACCCAAACTGTTTTTTGGGACATTTGCGCTCACATAAACCTTTTCCCCTATACATATATATATATCATAAGACTGTTTGGGATCATATATCAGCCCCCAAAAATTCGTTTTGCAGTTTTAGGGTTCATAATTGTAAAACACCGCTCCAAATCCCCTATGTGCAAAGGGGGCTTTTGGGCCCCCCTCAAAATCGGGGCCCCTAAGCTCCCTTTACACCCCTTTAAAGCTACGCCCCTGTTTGCAAGCTGTCCTCATTTTTTCATTCCCCATTGAAAGGAATAAGTTTTTTTACCTCTAAAATTTTTTTCTGTAATTTAGAGAAAAACCCAGGTTACTGTTATTTTGGTAATTCCATTTTTCCTCACCTTTGGGAAAAAACAAACCCAAACATTTTCCCCCATTGTTTTAAATGGGTTCGAAGTTCAGTTAATAAATTCGAATGAATCAAAAAAGTTCGAGTTTTCAAAATCGAACTAAACGTTTTATTTTTGTCAACACTACTGCCCATAAAAAGCCAAGTCCCTTTACTTCACCAGATGAAGACAAATGTTCACCACTATGAAAGAAAGGGAACTGGCAGGCACTGGTTACCCATGACTTTGGTTGATGTTGGTGTATTGCCGGGGATAGAACTGTTACACCATTTTTGGGTTTATTTCACTAAATTTACCAGGGGGGCCCGGCTGCTCCACCCCGGACAGTGTCTAAGGTTTTTAAATTTTCCCGGGGGGAAAAGAAACTTTTTTGCAAGCGCCCCCCCGACAATAATGGCATCCTGCACACCCCGGGTCCCAATACACCCTATTAGAACGCTTTGGAAAGGGAAGCGCGAACATTACTGACAATGCACGCCAGAAAGCAGTGTTATTACCTAACCCCCTCTCTGCAACATACAGGAAGAGCTCTGCATTAGGTAAGCTCTTCTCTTCTCATAAAATTTAGCCCCTTTCACTTCAGATTTAGATCGTCAAAACGTCCCCCAACGAAACAATGAACAATTACTGTTGAAGGGGTCTCGTGCCCATGGAAAAATTTTAGATACAGGCAAAGAAATTAGAAGTGGGGGTCATACAAGGGCACTCTTATCCCAAAACAGACGCCCCCCAGAATCCCACATGATTTAGCAAAAATTTCTGGGGACTGGATGCATTAATGAAACAGCAGAGAATCAGGTGAAGCCAAACCCAGACTGCATGAAGAAAAACCCTTGGGGAACAAAACATCAACATGCTCCACAATTGTCTGTGCCCGTAGAAGACAAAGGGGAACCTCTCATTAATTGACAAACATTGCTCGGCCAAAGATCACAGGGTCGCGCTCCCTAACCAAATGGTTTCAGGAGCCCAAAGGGTTTTTGAAATTTTTTGCAAAAAAAGTTGTGATAGCATGTTTTTGGTCTTATGGGAGAGAGGAGGAAATGGTATACAGAGAAGGTGTCCCCTTTGGAGCCCCGGGAGAAAATGTACTGTAATCCTTGTATATAAAAAATGTTTTTTTCTAACTAATAAATCCCCTTATGGTGGAAAAGTTTGTCTTAATTTAACGGTTTTTGGGGGGTAACCTTCAAGGTCGTCAAGATGTCCATTTGCCTGTTGCTACCTTATGTGGCCTTTTTCCTTTACTTTAGCTCCTTAAAAAGGGGTTTTGTCACAAAAAGGAATATTGATGTGTGAGTTTGCAAATTAAATAAAAAAAATTTTCCAATTAAAATTTTTTTAAAAAATTTTTGCACCCTTTTTTTTTGCTGCTCCCTTTTGATCCATTTTTTACAGCTCGTCCCCGGGGATCACCGGGGGGAAGCCCTCAAACCTGGCCCATCCCTTTTAGACATCACCTCCCTCTCACTGCTACGATGTTTCAAACCCCCCTGTCTGTTTATTCTACTCCCGTCCCTTGTTCCTTATAATTACAAACAGTGCAAAAAAAATGAAAAGAAAACCCCAATCAGGGGATTTCATTTTATAAAGAGAAAAAAAAACTAAACAGGTTTGGGGTTCCCGCATGATTTGAACCGGGGCCCTTTTCTGTAAGGGGAAAAACTTTACCTCTAAGTTACAAATTCAGACCTAAAAAAAGCGCCAGCGTCCTATAATGCCGGTTTTCCCTTTGGGGGATTTACACCTCTCAATATAGAATCCTCTCCAATATATGAATACAACACAATGGGCCAAAGGGTTTTAGTTCAAAAAAACAAAAAAAACCTTTATTAACAACATTATAAAACATAGAAAAATTAAAAGGGGCAATCAAGGGGTTTTCCAGAAAATTGGGGGGTGAAAACTATTTCCCCATGCGATATAACCAGATTAAATTTAAAGGGGAACTCTGAGAAAATTATCTATAAATGGGAAAAAACCAAAATACGGTTAAATACCAAAATAGTATAATATTGAGGTTTTTAATGGGGGGTTTTTTCAGTATACCTCAAATTCAAATCGGGGAGAATCCCAAAAGAAATAAAACCTTCCCCAACGGGGTTTCGCGTCCTTTTCCCTCAGGGGTATGTACCAGACTCCCACTTTTTAAATATCCTGAAATGAATACCATGGCCAATTACGGCGCTTTCCGTGCCGGGGGGGAAAACGGCTAACCTCCCCCTTCCGCCCCATCAACGCGCGGAGGTGATTAAACATCCGGACATCCATCACCTAAACGCCCAGTGGAACCGCGCCAAATCCCCCACCATGCGCACATTTCGCCAAAAGCAAAATCTAAGTATCTTTCATATTCCCACTTGTAAAAGGCAGTGGGCATACAACACCAAAAGGGGCCAAGGGGACCAATCAATCTTTAACACAATGATCCCGTTGCAAGCTCACTGTCACGGGTATGTCTAGGGCAAAGTGAACCCAAAATTTTTAATACCAAAAATTTTAAAGTGGGACAAAGTCTTATTTAAAATGTAACCACATAAAGAATCAAAACAACATAGTGCATGTCTTTAACCCAAAAAAAAAAGTATTTAGGGAATTTGACAATCAATAAATTTTAAAGCTTCCCTTAAAATTTCAATTAACATATCCAATCCTATTAATCTCAAAGGGAAATTTCCCTCCTAGGGAGGAAAAAAATTCAAAAAAAATTTTCTAGGGTAAATGACAGAAAAAAAGGTTAAAAAACAAAATAAAAATCAAAATGATCAGAAACAAAGAGAGAATCAAAACTGGGGTAAAGAACAATTATATCCTTTCAAAATTTTTTACATATTTTTGGGGAAGAGGGGAAAGACACCTAAGGGGGAATCCATTTAAAACTTCCCAAAAAGGCCAAACATAATTTTTTTCACAACCCAAAGGTCCATAGAATTAAGGATGTATTTTATCTATTTTCTTTGTTCCAAGAAACCATTTCATTACCTCCCTTTTCCCCAATGGCCACGCTTTTATGCCCTTAGTCCATAATTATTCCCTGTCGAGGGCCCTCCCGACGGGCAGTTCCTCCCTTTCGCAGGATATTTCCCCCGGCCTTTAATTTGAAGGAAATTTCTGCCCGGTTTTTTAATAGGGGGTACAGTAAAAAGGTCTTTTTGAAAAAAACATACTAAACGGGCAAACGGGCCCCCTCGTGATCAGGGTATTTCAGCCCAAAAAAAGATCTAAGACAAAAAAAGTCCCTTTTAATTTAAATAAAATATAAATTTTAGGGAAGGGGCCCCAATTACGTAAGAACCCTTTGATAAGCAACTGGGGGCCAATACCTACAAACGGGCTCGGGGTTGGCAGATGTTTGGGCCCCTGATTAACCCCCTCCCTTTCACCAGGAGATCGCCAAATCTTCCCTGACCTCTTGGACAGAGCCACTATGTCCTTTTAAAAAAAAATCCATTTTACCTTTACGGGGCCTACACAGGGTTTTTTTCCAGTGGCAGGGTGCCCCTGGCATGTCCCCAAAAATGAACGGGACCAATGCAATTTTCATGGGTGGGGTTTAAAAACCCCCTACATTCCAGATTCCCATTTTCATTAAATGTTGGGGAACCCAAAAAAAATTTAATTTTTTTGGCCCCATTGCCCTTGGGTTCAAGGTTTTAACTTTGGGGTGGGCCACACGTAATTGAAAAAAATTTGGGAAAACATGACATGTTCGAGACATAGTGGGCTGCCAAGGGTTTGAGGATTTTGAGCAACTTTAAGGGCCCTTCCTAACACTTTTTAAAAAAACCACCCAATTGTGATCCTAAAAGGGTTAAAAAAGGTTTTTTGGTATTTGATGTTGGGCCATCTAGGGAAATTTGAGGATGTAATGCCAAAGCTTGCTTGGAAAAAAAGAGAAGCTAGATGGTTACAAACCCTTAAAATTTTATTGGGACCCCCTTTTGGGTTTTAATGAAAAATTTTTGCTTTGGCCCTTTTTGTTAAAATTTATTTTGGAGTTCCCCTTTTTGTCCTTTTCCCCCTTGCAACAATCAGGGGGATAAATTTTGAAAGGATAAAAAGATTTTTCTTAAAGCCACGTTTTATGCCTTCCTCTTTTGTCCCCAGCATCATTCTTGGTTTTTAAACTTGTTTTTTAATCCTTATTTCCCCGTCCAATTTTATCCCTAGATAATTTTTTTGAAAACTTTTTGGGCCTGCCAAGAGTTGTGGGAATTTTCCCTTTAGATCTAATCCCAAAACAAAATTTGGATCCCTGTTAATTGATACTTTATAGGGAAAAGCTTTTAAATTTGATTTTATTGCAAACTTCTATAAAAACTATTGTTTTTTTTGTAAAGATAAGAAACTAGGGGTAATTTATTTTTTTGATGCTGTACATTATAAAAAAAAAAACCTTTGGGCCAATTGTTTTAATAATTTTGGGAGGTTTAAATACATTTTTCACTTTGTTTCCCAGCATATCCGTGACAATTTAGGGTTTATGCAACGGGTCATGCATGGTTATAGAATTTAAATTTTGGCCCTTTTTGGGCCCCCCTTTGGGGGTTGTAATGGCCCCCATTTCCCACATTGTACAAACCTTTGGAATATGAAAGATCCTTTTTAAAAGATCTTTATGCCCTTTAGCGCACTGTGCGCATGGGCCCCCTGCGGGGATTCTGGCGCCGGGTTCCCCTGCGGGGTTTTTACGTGTGAGCGCATTTCCGGATGTTGTAAACCATCCGCGCATGCGCATTTCAAAGTGATGGCCGGAAATTTGGGGCACGGGTTTGCCGTCTCCCTTTGAGCACGACGCATGCCCCTAATTGCCCACGGGTAACATTTTAATTTTTTAGGGATATTTAAACAGTGAGGATGTTGGAAAACAATACCCCCTGGGAAGCAAGACGGAAAAAAGCGGTTGGGGGAAGCAGGTTCCTATTTCTCCTTTTGGTACTTATTTGAACCCTTTTAGGTAACTGACATCCATTTCCCCTATAACTCAATTTTCTATACTAAAATTTTGGGGGCATTGAACCATATTGTTGTTTACCTATTTAAAAATAATGGGCTCAGAGTTTTCCCCCCATTTAAAATTTTTGATCTGGTTACATTCTGCATGGGATTAAAAAAATTTGAAAGTCATTATCTTGGGGTTCCCTTGATATGCCCATTTTAATGTTTTTTAGGTTTTATACATTTGTTAATAAAAAAAGGGATTTTTGTATTTTTGAACTATAAAACCCCTCTGGTCTTCAAAAGTGTTTGCTATTTTTATATATAAAGGAAGGGGGGTTTTATATTGGGAAAGGGGTAAATTTAAAAACCCCAAAGGGAAAAGGCATTTAAATAGTGCCAAATGGACGATTTAATTTTTGGTCCCGGGAAATTTTTTTTGTTTTTTTTTCACAGTGTTCACTCACTTTAAAAATGGGTTTTCCCATCCCCGGGATCATCCCCGGGGCCCCAAAAAAAAATGAGGTTTTTAATGAGGGTCCCGCTTGGGTTTTTAAACAATGATGAGCAGAGACCCCCAAAAAGATGGGGAATCTAAAATGGAGGGGGTTTGGGTTAAAATTTCATAAAAGAAATAAAACAAAGGGGGAATAAAGCTTTTTAGAAAAATATTTCAGAGAGGTCCCAAAAACCAAGGGGGCCCCAGAATTAGGGGGTTTTTTCTCCCCTTTTCCCCGATAGAAACGATACAATTTAAAGGGAAAAATGGAAAGAACTTGCCCCCAATTTCTCTCGGTTTGGGGGTTTATGGAAACCTTTTTTGGTCCAATCCCCCCAATAGTAGAAAACCTTGGGGTGAGCATAAGGGAAGTTGGGGGGGATTTCCCAAAAAAAATTGAGTAATTTATTTTTCAAAGGAGGAATTGGACGTTTTCAGATTGAGGGGGATAAGGGGAAAAGCTCCCCAAAAAGGAAAAAAGAGGGTTTTGGTTTGGGGAAAACCAAAAAACTAAGAAATTGCAAGAGACGCTACCGATTTTTTCAACGGACAGAAAAACAGATGGAGACACAATAGAGAAAGATCATTTTTTAGACGACCCCGAAAATCAATGCCCTCCCCGGGCCCCCTATGAGGAACATAAACGAGTACAGCGCATCCCCAATATGGCTCAGGCGTTTAAAACTTTGAACTACCGAAGCGGGGTAGGAACCCTCCGAAATATTAAAAACGATACCTCCTCCTCAGGAAGCTAAAAAAAAGCCCCAAAAAAAAAAAGTTGAAAGGGGATTAAACTATCTTTTCACACCTTTTCTGGGGAAAAGCAAAAAGGGGGGGGGGGGGTTTAAAGGGGGTTTTTGGGTTTTAAAATTCTCCCCCCCAAATAAAACAAACAAAAATTTTTCCCACAACTTAAAAGGAACCCCCATTTTTTTTTGCACAAAAACTATGTTAAAAAAACACAAGCCAATAAAGAGTTTTCATAAGGTTTTTTTCCGACTGGGGAGGAAAGGAAAAAAGCAGGGGTGTTTTGGGAGTTACTAGCTGAAACAGAAATTTATAACAGCATCAGGTACCTTTTCATCAGATCTTTTTTCCCAAAAACATCTTGTTTTTCCCCCTTTTTGTCCTTATGGCCCCCAATCGGAAAAAACTTTGGGGCGGGTGGTGAGCAAAGAAATTAAAAAAAAACCCCCAAAATTCCAGGGGGGAGAAAACTTACCAGGAAAAAAGAAAGCTGCCCCTGGGGAACTGCAAAGGCTTTTGACTGTGTTTTTTTCAAACCCCCCTGACAAAGGGGGGGAAAAATAGTGGAAGGCCCAGGTTTAAATAAAGAAGAGGGAAAACGGCACGGGCCCATTAAAAGATAAACAAAACTTACCCAAAAGGGGGTCAAAATAATCCAATCCAGAGTTTCTCGATGAATTGTTTTTAAAATTGTGGAGAGGGCCCGGGGAAAGCAAAGGGAATTTTTTTCTCCCCAAAAAAGTTTTTGATAAACCCCCCCTTTTTGAAGTATCCAAAGATTCCCAAACCCGTATTGCCCCCACTAAGGTTTTTCCCCGGAATTTCCCCTCCAAAAACCGGGCCCGGGCCCCAAAAAGTGGTTTGGGTATTGGGGGGGTTAAAGTGATCCCGCTTTTAAAATTTTTTTTGATCATTAAATTTTTAAAAACCCTTTGGGGGAATTACTAAACCAAACACAAAGTGCGGGAAAACCACGGAAGTCCCGAAAGGCCCGGGTTGAAGGGATTTGGGGAAAACCTAGAGTACTTTTGGGTTACAGGGGGAAAGTTGAGTCCCCCTATAAAACTTGTAAAAAAGGCACAGCATGGGTTTTGGAAGGCAGGGAATTTTTTTTAAGATTGGGGGTGGAAATGGGAAGGGATTTATGTAAATTTGATCCTTTTGAACTGGGAAAGTTTATTCTGACACACAAACCCCTTTTTTCCTTTAAAAAAATACCTTTTTTAATCCCAAGCCAAAGGGAACTGCGATGGGGGGGGGCCCTCCCCGTCCCTATGCTAATATTTTTTCCTTGGCTTTTTTGGGAAAAAAAATAAACTTTCAAAAATGAGAAAACCCTTTTTGGAAAGGGGCCGGGGTCAAATTTTTTTTTTGGGTAAGAATATAATGGAAAATCCCCGTTTTTTTGGGGGGATCAACACCCCATTTTTGTGTATTTTATGGAATAACTAAACTCTAATGATTGAATATCAAATTGGGCCTATAAAAAGGGACACCCCAAAGGGGGAAAATTTCCCAGACAACCAGATTGGGTGTTGACCCGGGGAAAAGGGGTGTTTTCAAACCGAAAATATATTGTAAAGAGGACAGCGGTTTAAATTTACTGCTTTATCCCCCAAACGTTTTCCCAAAAAAAATTCCCCCTGTCAGGCCTCCCCCACAGGTCATTCCCCCGGTTTTGCAGGATATGTTTCCCTTGAAGCCCGATTTTTTTTCTCAGCAGCTGAATTTTCGGGGACCGGTTTTTCAAAATAAAGGGGGTACAGGAAAAGGCTTTGAAAAAAAACATACTATCGGGCGAAACGGGCCCCTCGTGATCACTAATTAAAAGCCCAAAAAAGAGATCTAGAGAAAAAAAATTGTCCGCCCTTTATAAAATACATAAATCAAACAATGGCCTCAATTAAAGAAAGATCCTCGCGCCCCTGGCCCTACTACAAACGGACCGGTGTTGGGAGATGGTTTGCCTCTTTAAATTTCCCCCTCATTTACAGCCAGGGGGATCGCCAAATCTTTTCCCCACCTCTTGGTACAAGCCAACATGTCCCCCTTAAAAAAAAAATCCATTCAGCTTTACGTGGGCCCCAAACAGGGCTTTTTTCCCCTGGTGGCCAAAATTTCTTTGGGAAAAGTCCGAATATTAAAACGGACCCCAAAGCATTTTCCCTCGATGGATAAAAAGTTTGTACATTTCCGATTCCCCCATTACATTAAATTGGTACAAAAAACTAATATATTTGGCTCATTGCCCCCTTTTTTTTAAAGGGATAAAAGTAGGTGGGACCACACGTGGATTTGAAAATTAGGATACGTGCCAAGGGAAATTTTTGGATTGTGAGCAACTTTAAAAAAAACCCTTTCCCAGAAAACTTTTTCAAAAAAACCCCCCAATTGTGATCCCCCAAGGGTTAAAGGTTTTTTGGAAATTTATGTGGCCCAACAAGGGAAATTAAAGGGGGAAAAACATATTTCGTTGCTTGGAACAAAGAGAAGCTAATGGATTTACATCCCCAAACTAAGGCACCCTTTGGGTTTAATGAAAAAATTTTGCATTTTCGGCCTTCCCTTTTAACCAATTAATTGGAATTCCCCTTTGGGGTTTTTTTCCCCTCTTGTGCAACAATCATGTGGGTACAAATTTGGAAAGGATTAAAATTTGTTCTCTTAACCCCCCACTTTTATGCATTTTCTCTTTGTCTCTTTCATCATTTTTTGAGTTTTATCTTGTTTTTTTTTAATCCTTATTTTCCTGTCCATTTAAAACCCTTTGAAAAATTTTAATTTAATCTTTTGTTTTTTTCCTATTGGATGTGAAATTCCCCTTTAGATCAAAACAGAGCATTGGGGTCCCTGTTAAATTTATACTTTTTAAAAAAAAAAAAAAGCTTTAAAATTTTATTGATTGTCTACTTCATATAAAACTAAATTTTTTTTTGTGTAAAAACAAGACACTAAGTTGTATTGATTTTTGATCTGGTTACATTAAAAATAAGACTTTGTCCCCCCTTTGTATTAAAATTTGGTAAGTAATATAAATTTGGGGTTTTACTTTTTTCCCTAGACAATCCTACAGTGACTTAGCAAAACCGGGGTCGGGTGTGTTAGATTTGGGTTTGGGCCTTCCCTTTGGAAAACCCCTTTTTGGGGTTGTAATTTCCCACTGCCACATTGACAAACCTGTGGTTTTAAAAATGAATGAAAACTTTAAAGATCTTTTGAAGGGTTGGGGGAAACGCACTGTGGGGGCCAAACCCCTTGCGGGGATTCGGGCGCCCTTCCACTTTCGGCGGGCTTTAACCCTGTGATCGCAAGTCCCTAAAAGTTTTTTAAAACCCCCGCGCATGCGCAGTTGCAAGTTATGGGCCCGGAAATGGGGGACGGTTTGCCATTTACCCCTTCGAGGGGACCCACGCAGCGCCCTAAAATTTCGCCACGGCTGGGGTTTTATTATGGGTAGGGAAAATTTAAAAAAATGAGGATCTCTGGATACAATACCCCCTGGGGGAAGCAGGGCGGGGAAACGCCGTTGGGGGGGGAGGCCCCTATTTTTCCTTTGGGATCCTTTTGATTTTTAACCTTTTAGGGGGATTTCTGACATCATTTCACCAAAAAACAAACATTATCTATACTATTTTGGTCAATTTAACCAAATTTTTGTTTACCATTTATAGATAATGGGTTTTCAGATTTTCCCATTTTTAAAATTTTTATTTTGGGTTTCATCTGCATGGGATGAAATATTTTGCACCTTTTTCATTATTTTGGGCCCTTTATCCCATTTTTAAAGTTTTTTATGTTTTTATACATTTGTTTTAAAAAAAGGAATTTTTTTTATTTTTTTAACTAAATTTTCTCCTGGTCCTTTCAAATTTTATTGCTACTCTAAGTTACAATGTTTGCAATTCCCTTTTTTTCTATAAAAAAGACCTTTTTTTTCACACCCGAGGAGGAAAGGCCTGGTAAAAGTCAACCGCGGGGGCACTGGAATTTTAATTTCCCAAAAAAATCACACACCCCCCCCCTTTTTGACCCCACAAGGGGTAAAAAGCTGGATAAAAGGAGGTAAAGAAAAAAGAGAGTGGGGCAAAACCCCTTTAAAACAGCCCTTCCCTGTGTGTATTTTTGACCGCCCCAATCAAAGGTGGTTTTCCGATTTTAGGGGGGACAGTACATGCTCCAAATGCTGTCATTCACCTGCAGCAATGGGTCCAAAACCTATTTTAAAAAAAGGCCAACCCCCGCCTAGCACACTACCTGATCATAGGTGTGTTACAGTGCTTGCTAATTTTTTTTTAAGAGTGACTGAAACCCCCCCTGCCAAATTTTCCCCTCCTTTTTTCTTCCCCATTGAATCCCCATGTCAGGGGATTTATTAGCCAATCATCCTTTAAACAACTTCCTTGGGCAATCAACGTCCCTTTCTTGGGAGCCCTTGGGGTGGTTAAAAGTTGGGGTTGCAAAGCCCTCTATATATTTTCCCTTGGGGTCTGGTAACTCAGTGTGGATTATATTATTTGCCCTGAAAAGATTCTGGGGCTAGTTTAAATTTAGTTTTTCTAAACCTTGCGCTCCTAACTTGGTTTTTTCTATCTTAACCTGTAAAAATTTTTTAAATAAAACTTGGGATTCTTTAGAATTTTAAAATATTTCCAAATGTTTGTTGGCTTGGGGTTCCATTTGGGTTTTTAGGGTCCTTTTTTCCCCTTTGGGGTTAGTTGTAGATTAAGGATATCTTCAGGGATATTTTTAGAGACAGAAAAGAGTTAGTGGTGTCTGGTGTCAGGTTCAATGTTAAAAATCTAGGGAAAGATTTATGGACAGTTAGAGACAGTTCCAACTATTCATCCAGCTTGTATCTGTACATGGTGCCACCCTTATCTGTGACTCTGCCAACAGCTGCCCTGTGTTCCTTCAAGTTCAGTTGTACAATGATGAGTTCCTCTGTTTTTGTTTCATACGTGTTATTACTGTTTTTTGTGACTGCTTTGTTGGCTGTTATTTGGCTCTTGGAGTATCTGAGCACCTGGAGCTTCTGTTACGACCCAAGAAAGGTGAAGCCAAGTTCTATCATCTTGCACCAACTAGCATGGTTACTGTTCTTAGTCTCCTTAGTATCCTCTGGTTCTATAGTTGACTATACTCCTCGTCTGCTGCCTGCCCTGACCTTCTGCTTAGACCTCATGTTGATGGAACTGTTCTGATCTGTTTGATCTGTTTGACTATGTCTATAGCCTGCTCCCTCTATTCCACATACTGGATGTCAGACATTGCTGTGTGAAGCTGAAGTATCTTGGAGAATCCTGCAGCAGAGTCCAAGCAACCTCTTTGGGGTTGAGGGTGAAGACCAGGTGCCCCTTTGACACTGATTCTCAAGCAGTCACATACCAAGCCCCACACAGAACTCCAACAGGTAGGCCATGTGACTATCATTCACTCACAATTTGGTTGCAATAGTCATGGAGTTGTGGTATTATTTTTCCATTGTATACTGGTGTTGTACAATAAGAGTATGGTGGTATTATTCCTTCACTGTGCAGTGTTGATGTGTGGTCTTGGTGTGGCGGTATTATTTTTCCATTGTATACTGATGTTGTGCAATAAGAGTACTGTGGTATTATTCCATCACTATTGGGTATTGATGTGTGGTCTTGCTGTGGTGGTATTATTTGGTCTTTGTATGGTGGTATTATTCCATCACTGTTTGGTGTTGATGTGTGGTCTTGGTGTGGCGGTATTATTTTTCCATTGTATACTGATGTTGCGTAATAAGACTATGGTGGTATTATTCCGTCAATATGCGGTGTTGATGATTGGTCTTGGTGTGGCGGTATTACTTGGTCTTTGTATGGTGGTATTGTTGGCTATATAGATCTTTGGATATGAGTAGGGCAGAATATCAGTATAGGGATGATATTTTCTCTTGTAACTGAATTATTTGCAAGCTGTATGGTCATATGTCCGTTTTTTTAGCAGTAGCATACGTAGAAAATTATCTTATAGCTTTGTATATTTTTATAATAAATGTATTATCAGGGCCATACATCTTTATAGCAGCATTCTGCTTAGGCTCTGCTCTGGAGGAGGAGGATGGGCACGAATGTGATCAGGGGCTGAATGAAAGAAATAAATATTCCTTATGTGTTCCTCCTTTTCTTCAATGAAAGTTTTAACCAATGTTATCAGTCAAGTCGTCCAAATTCATCTCAACCGATATAGCGATGTATGATGTAACTGTACTTCATGCGGCTGATAAACGAGTATGGAGCAGGTTTACGGATGAGTCTGTTCCCCACCCAGTGGGTGCTTTCTGTAAAATACGGCTGATTCCCACCACAAGTGGCCTGGATTGGAGATACCTGCGATCCCAGCTGTTTAACCACTTAGATGCTGCAGACAATGGGATTGCGACACATAAATGGGGCTGCCAATTAGAAAATATCAGGATGTGATCATGGGAGGTTTAACCAGTCAGTGGGGATGAGGGAAGGCTTTAATAGCTACCATCTTAGTATTCCTATAACTCCCTGTAATAGGAATGGCATAACTGTAGCCATATTATATGATTATTCTGAAATGCTATTGTATTGCTGAATTGTGTACAAATGATTGTGTTCCATAATGGTCAAGTATCCTAAAGGGGACTAAAAGTACAAAAAAACTACAAAAAGAAAAAAAAAATGAAAGAATAAAAAAAAAATCTAAATCCACCTCTTTTCCAAAAATTATTAAAGGGATTTTCTCACCACACTGTTTCACTGAGTCACAAGCAGTTTTAAACTGTCTCCTCAGGCTGTGGGTGGTTCTATAGAAGTAATTGGCATATTTAGCTTCTCTGTAAGTAGCTGAGCTGTTACATTGACAAGTGCAGGAGATGCTATTTCTTCAGTAAACTAAAGTTACATATCCTGTAAGGACTGAAAACAATGGCTTATCTGTAATCTTATTAGAGCATTAGTTTGCTCCATAGCTTAGTCCACCCATGGGGTGAAGTCATTCCCTGCTCTCTGCTCTCTCAGCTAATCAGACAACAGATATATGGTCAGGAAACCAGGTAACCATAGAAACCTCTGTGCACTCATAGCACATACAATGTCTCTTAGCTCATGACTAAAGTAAACGCTAATAACCAATGTATTCAGAAAAAGTCTTACATTACTTGTCCCTTCATGTTGAAAGCTAATCTTTAATTCCACATGGTGAATACAACAGAAAAAGAATAACCAACCCTAAAATTCACATGTATCACGAAATGGGTCAAATATAAACTAATAAAACTAAAATAAAATTGCCCAGATGAAAAATTCCAAAAAAGTAAAAAAAGAAAAATTAATTTTTTTATATAATTTTTGTTAAATAGTAAAACACAATTGCCAGAATTGTACTGATGTGAAGAATACAGATAACACAGTAAACTCAATAGAAACAAAACTTTTCCAACATATGGCAAAATTGCGCTTTTTTTCAAGTATTACCCCACAAAGAAATTTTAGTGTTCCCACTATGGCATGATCAATGGCACCTGTAACAAATAAAACTTTTCAGCCCCTATACGTCTATGGAGATGGAAAAGTAAAAAAAAAAAAAAAGTTATGGCTTTTGGAAAACGGAGAAAGAAAAAAACGAATGCAACATAAAGAAAGTTCCCTGTGGCGGGAAGGGGTTGTCTCACTATAGACATTGATGGAATTTTGCTAGGATAGGTCTAGGTTTCACCTCTGTCTATACGTTACTTAAGGGTCCCAGTGATCATGTTTGCTGCAGTTTATTCTTGAAGAATTTGCATTAACATTTAGTGACACCCCCGGGAATTGTTCTTGCAAACCAAGGTTTTTTTTTTTATCTGAGAATGCACATTTATAATCTGCCATAATTCATAATGTGGAGCTGCTCGCTGCTATTATGTAAAGCACTGACGTGTGCATTTGCGGGTCTTCACCTTGGTAATGTTTATTACTTGTATAAAAGTTGGCGGCTTACAGCAGGTAGGGAGGATCTGACGGTGAACGCCTTGTTTAACCCCTTAAGGACCCAGCCTGTTTTGCCTTTCTGAAAAGCCCTATTTTTGAAAACTGACATGTGTCAATTTATGTGAGAATACCTTTTTGACACTTTCACCTATCCATGTGATTCAGAGTTTTTTTTTCTCGTGACACATTGTGCTTTATGTAAGTAAGAAATTTAGTTCCATACAATCCTTGTTTGTTTGTGAAAAAATTTTCAAAATTTTAAGAAAATTTGGAAAATTGCGATTTTGAAAGTTGCAAAATTTTCTGCGTACAAGACAGATAATTAATTCACCACAAAATAAATTTATAACTAGCATCTACCCTATGTCCACTATAGGTTGGCATAATTTTTTAAAATTTCTTTTTTTTTTTACGACATTAGAGGGCTTTGAAATTTAGTAGTAATTTCTCACATTTTCAAGAAAATTTGCAATATACATTTTTTTAGGGACCAGTCCAGTTCTGACGTGGCTTTGAGGGGCCTGCATGTTAAATACCCCCATAAGTGACTCCATCTGAGAAAGTAGACCCCTTAACGTATTTACAACACTATTTAGGAAGTTTGATAACCCTTCAGATTTTTTCAACAGAAATTAAAGCAAAGTGGAGGTGAAATTTCAAAATTTCACTTTTTTTGCAGATTTTCAATATTTATCCATTATTCACTGGAATATGGTAAATGTGACTAGGTAAATGCAACTTAATATCAATTCACCCAGGTCTGCCGGTCTCCCATATTTTGATCTTTTTTGGGGAGATTGGCGTTTGTAAAGGGGAAAAGGGCGGTGTACGTATTTTTATTTTATTTTTCGTGTTTGTATTTTACTTGTTTTTCACTTTTTTTTTACTTTTTTTTTTTTCACTTTTTCACATTTTTATTTTACTTTTCCCCATAGGGGATTTCAATTAGAGATCTTTAGATCTCTCATTCAATAGGAATCAGTACATAGCTTGTTGCTGTACTGGTTCCTATGACAACTGTCAGTCACGATGCCGGGACACGCCCACAGGGCACGGCCGGGCATCATGACGTCACAGACAACCCGGAAGGCATTCTCTGCCCTCTGTGCTGTCTGTCAGAGGGCAGGAGCTGCACGGATCGAGCGATCTCCTCCTGCGTCTCTCTTAGTTATTGCGACCCGATCGTCGCGATAATTAAGGGGTTAACCGCCCCCCCCCCCCCCGGCGCGATCTGGGGTCGGGGCCGATGCTGCGGGATGTCAGCTGGAAGATACAGCTTGAACCCCGCGCCGATCGCGTGAACTCTACTTTAGAGTTCGCGCGATCCTCAGGACGTATCCATACGTCCAGGTGCGTGAACCCCCAAACGACCTGGACGTATGGATACGTCTAAGGTCGTTAAGGGTTTAAAAAAACAATGTTTAGTCTGCACATCCAAAAAGATTTTTTTTTTTAAATTAGCCTAGGTGCGCACAGCTTCGGCAGCAAAATAAAAATACAATATAATGTCAGCAGCTCTACTACCACTAAAAACAGTCAAAAGGTAAGTAGGAATCATTGGAAAAGCATTTCTGCTACTTTAGATACATGAAAATTTGAGGTTCTTAGTGCACAGTTTTGATCAAAACTGTAATTAGCCCACCCGTCGTCGACAAGGCGACCCCAATACACATGACGGAAGGAGAAAATTCATACTAAGGACCTCCTGAGCTGGAATTTTGGACAAACCAGTGATGAAATGAACAAGTGTAAGCCGAGTGCCGAGGTGGCTTCCCAGAACACAGCACGAACAGGGAAAATGACTCCAACTCCAGTTCAACAAAAAGTATAGTTTACTGAACTTGCCAGAAAAGTATGTTCATCAAATTCCCCGAACATATGTACAAAGATATGACTGAGGCTCCTGTGCTACACAGCGCGCCACCGGGAGTGTATCCTCCAGGTGCACGATATGTTTACCTACTCACGGGGCTCTGAGTAATACAAGCGAACAGATCTCAATAGTAACAGTACTATGACTAGCCCTCTCCAATGCTCCGAAACAGGAACCGTACTTGAAATGTTATTTATTTATTAATTGTTTGACTGTTATGTAGTAGTTTTATACCTACAACTTTGTGTTATGTCTTTTTGTATATTCAGGCACTAGTAAATGGTGATGCAATGTGTAGCAGCATGGTGAGACATGTGAATGCGCGGGAAAAGGGGAATTTCTTCACCCCACCCTGAGGGTAATTTAGCCCAGAAATAGCCCTAAGAGGAATGTTACATTTTGTCATTCACATTCTGTGCCAAGAGCAATGAGTATTGAGGAAACTAACCCCTTAAGGACCCTGGACCTATTAGTACGTCCCAGGGTCCCTAAGGGGCTTTGCAGGGGGATCGCTCTGCAACCCCCCCACACAGCCGCCAAGCGACAACCTCAAAATCTTAATGATTTAGAGATGATCTACAAATAGGAGTGGACCAAAATTCCTCCTGACATGTGTGCAAACCTGTGCCTGCCAACAAGGGTTTTGCCACTAAGTATTAAGTCTTGTTTGCCAAATACTTATTTCTCAGTGCAAAATGCAAATAAATTTATATAATTTATTCAATGTGACTTTCTGGATTTTATTTTTGATATACTGTCTCTCAATGTTAAAATGAACCCAACCTTAAAATTATGGACTGTTCATGTCTTTATCAGTGGGCAAACTTAGACAATCAGCAAGGGATCAAGTACTTATTTCCTTCACATGAAAGAAATCCTGCATGCTGCTTGGTCAGGGTGTGGAAGTCAAGTCTAAGCATTGAAAAAATTCAGAAGCTCGTCAACCAAAGAAGCTAAAGTTGGAGATCAGGATCCACCTGCTTCCTTCCCACCTATCTCTTTTGGCAGTGGTTACCAACCTCCACTGTCTCACCTGGTTGGCATCACATGCTGGTATTGATGCCTCAAAAATGCCGAAACTGAATGCTCAGCCTCAGCCAGTTTCATTCAGGTATAATAAAATCAAGGTAGAGGAAAAGTAGGGTTGTTGGTTCCAATGGTCGGACTTTCACCAATCAATCACCCACCCGATCTCAAGATGCTTCTGTCTGGAGCACCCGGTTCCTATAAGGAAGCAGGCTCGGACTGACCCACAAAGGAATAGAAGTAACCCCCGGTGGGTCCCTGGTCAAGCCTAACCTATAGTTGTTTTATAACTGCATATACATCTTTAGAAGAGGCAAAAAACATGGAAAGAGAAGCAAGAGGCAGAGCAAAGGAGGCATGTACAGTAGCTGTAGGGTGGGCCCCTCAAAAAAACTCCACCGGTCGGCCCCGAAACTGCTCAAGTGGTGGACCATAGAATAAACACCACCAGTGGCACCTAAACATCCCAGTCCGACACTGTAAGGAAACATGGCTCTTGTGGAAGTAAGAAACATGAAATCCCATAATCTGAAGAATTAGAGGAACATTAGACTTCAATGGGAATCTCTCTACTGTGTCAAATAGAAAAGGGATATGACGGATCCTACAGCAAAACAACGGCCCGAAAATGTGATTTATTAACACAATAATGCAAAGTCTAGGAGTGAGAAATAATGGAACTTAATGACATTTAATCCATTTATGGAACTTTAAATATGAAAATTCTACAGACGGAAAAAATGTTCCCATTATTCACACAAAGCAATTAATCCTTCCTTAGAAAAAGAGGAAGAAAATGGATTTGAGAAATTAAAATTATAATAAAAATCCAATCAAACTTTCTACTGGAGAAAGACAAGTGAATCTCTCAACTACAGCAAGAGAAGCATTAGAGTAGCTAGAGAATATTCCTGTCACATTTTGGGATGTATTATAGTAGTTATATTCTTGTACATAGGGGCAGTATTATAGTAGTTACATTCTTGTACATAGGGGGCAGTATTATAGTAAATTATATTCTTGTAAATTTGGGGCAGTATTATAGTAGTTATATTCTTGTACATAGGGGCAGTATTATAGTATTTATATTCTTGTACATAGGGGACAGTATTATAGTATTTATATTCTTGTACATAGGGGGCAGTATTATAGTAGTTATATTCTTGTACATAGGAGGCAGTATTATAGTAGTTATATTCTTGTACATAGGAGAAGTATTATAGTAGTTATATTCTTGTACATAGGGGGCAGTATTATAGTAGTTATATTCTTGTACATAGGGGGCAGTATTATAGTAGTTATATTCTTGTACATAGGGGGCAGTATTATAGTAGTTATATTCTTGTAAAATAGGGGGCAGTATTATAGTTAGTTTTAAAATTTTTGTACATAGGAGCAATATTATATAGTTATATTTTGTACATAGGGGCAGTATTATAGTATATTATATTCTTGTACATAGGGGCAGTATTTTTAGTTAGTTATATTTTTGTACAAAAGTGGAGTATTATAATAGTTACATTCTTGTACAAAGGAGCAGTATTATAGTAGTTATATTCTTGTACATAGGGGCAGTATTATGTATTATTTCCTTTTACCAAAAGGGCCCGTATTATATTAAATTATATTCTTGTAAAATAGGGGGCAGTATTACAGTTTGTTTTATTCTTGTACATAGGGGGGTATTTTAGTAGTTATATTCCTTTTTCATATGGGGGGTTTTTTACCGTAGTTATATTCTTGTACCCTAAAAGGAAGTATTAAAATATTATTTTTCTTGTTCATAGGGGGCCCAAAATTACAGTAGTTTTATTTTTTGTACATAGGAGGCAGTATTAAAAATAGTTATATTAAATTGTCCCCTAGGGGCAGTATTAAGTAGTTTAAAAATTCTTGTCATAGGGGGTAGTATTATAGTGGGTTTTAAATTTTTTGTACATAGGGGCAGTTTTTTATATAGTTAAAGTTTTTTTATATTTGGGAAAGTGTTATAGTTGTTATATTTTTGTCATAGGGGGCAGTATTATAGTAAATTAAAATTCTTGTCTTTCAGAGCAGTTTTATATTTGTTAATTCTTGTATATAGGGACAGTATTTTTAATAGTTATATTCTTGTAAATAGGAGGCAGTTTTAAGGGAGTTTTTTTTCTTGAAAATAGGAGCCCGTATTAAAAAGTTGTTATATTCTTGTACAAGGAGGCAGTATTAAAGTATTTAATTCTTGCACATAGGGGAGTATTTTAGTAGTTATATTTCCTTTTAATAGGGGGCAGTATTATAGTAGTTATTTTTCTTGAAAATAGGAACAGTATTTTAATTAAATCATATTCTTTTTACAAGGGGCATTTTTATAGAAATTATAATTTTTTTACATAGGGGGCCCGTAAATAGTAAAAATTTTTTTCTTGTACATGAGAGGCCCCAAAATTTTAGGAGTTAGTTTCCCGCACATAAATACAGTAATTTTAGTATTTTTAAAATTTTTTGTACATAGGAACTTTTTTAAATTTTCCCTATTCTTTTACATAGGGGGGGAGTATTATAATTTGTTATATTCTTGAATAAAAAGGGACATATTTAATAGTTTTTTAAAATTTTTATTCCCCCCCCCCCCCCCCCCCCCCTTTACATAGGAGCAGGGAATTTTAGTAGTTATATTCTTTTATATAGGGGACAGTATTATAGTAAATTATATTCCATGTCATAGGGGCCAATTTTTAAAAGTAGTTAAAAAAAAAATTTTTTCCCCCTTCAAAGGGGCGTTTTATAGTAAATTTTATTCTTGTACATAGGAGCGTAAATTTTAGTAGTTATATTCTTTTGGGATATAGGGGCAGTATTTTAAAATAGTTTTAAAAATTTTTTGTATATAGGGGGCACTATTAATAGTTTTATGCTTGTACAAGGGAGCAGTATTATAGTAATTTTATTCTTGTACATAGGGGGCAGTATTAAATTTAATTATATTCCTGCACTAGGGGCATTTTATAGTTTGTTTTATTTCTTTTAAATAGGGGCAGTAAATTTAAAAAAGTTTTATTCCTGCACATAGGGGGAAATATTATAGTAGTTATATTCCTGCCCAAAAAGGGGGCGTATTTTAGTAGTATTTTTCTTGTACATAGGGGCCCGTATTTTTGTAGTTATTTCTTCTACTTTGGGGCAGTAATTTTAAATAAAATATATTCTTGTACATAGGGAGCAGTATTATTGTAGTTATATTCTTGTACATAGGAGCAGTACTATAGTAGTTATATTCCTGTACATAGGAGCAGTACTATAGTAGTTATATTCTTGTACATAGGAGCAGTATTATAGTAGTTATATTCTTGTACATAGAGGCAGTATTATAGTAGTTATATTCTTGTACATGGGGGGCAGTATTATAGTAGTTATATTCTTGTACATAGGGGCAGTATTATAGCAGTTATATTCCTGTACATAGGGGCAGTATTATAGTAGTTATATTCTTGTACATAGGGGCAGTATTATAGTAGTTATATTCTTGTACATAGGAGGCAGTATTATAGTAGTTATATTCTTGTACATAGGGGACAGTATTATAGTAGTTATATTCTTGTACATAGGGAGCAGTGTTATAGTAGTTATATTCTTGTACATAGGCGGCAGTATTATAGTAGTTATATTCTTGTACATAGGGGCAGTATTATAGTAGTTATATTCTTGTATACAGGGGGCAGTATTATAGTAGTTATATTCTTCTACATAGGGGCAATATTATAGTAGTTATATTCTTGTACATAGGGGGCAGTATTATAGTAGTTATATTCTTGTACATAGGGGCAGTATTATAGTAGTTATATTCTTGTATACAGGGGGCAGTATTATAGTAGTTATATTCTTGTACATAGGGGCAGTATTATAGTAGTTATATTCTTGTACATAGGGGGCAGTATTATAGTAGTTATATTCTTGTATACAGGGGGCAGTATTCTAGTAGTTATTGCTCCTTATTTCACGCTACAAAAAGAAAAACAAGGATGAAAAAAATATTACAGACAATTGAAATAATCACTACATACAAACCACCAAATACTTAGATTCTGATAACGAGACCATTATAGATTTTGGCTTTTGACCTCTGGAAAAATGTTTTAGAAAATAGATGTAAAATTTGTTCTGTAAAAGTTCATGCAAAGTTTACACGGAGAGAGATGAAGCAACTTGTTTGTCTCAAGGCTGGAAGATCAATACGGGCGGCTTTCTCCGGGCTTCACATGGTGCAGGTCAGCAGGGCTCAGCCTCGTCGTGTCCCAGTCCCACCAGATGATGAAGCCACCGTCTTGTATACATTGAATGATACAGATTTTTGCCTTGATCAGATTTTACCCCTGTAAATGGACCCTTGACCGGCTCCTGCTCCTGATGGCCCCTCGCAGCCCCTCCCTGCACACAGACCCAGGCTGACGTCTTATTATCTCTATTCTATGGTTTCTATTATATCATAAGCTACAAACATCTCAGCAACATTCATTGAAATACAGTTTCTACTAGTTCCTGACTTTTCATTCTCTTCTTCTCTTCCTCTCTCACATCAGTTTGGATTAATATTATGGGCCTTATGTATGAAAACTGTTTAGCAGTAAGACAGTCTTTGTTGCCCATAGCAACCAATCAAATCTCAAAGCAACCAACCAGAACCCATAGCAACCAGAGGTCAGTGCTGGAGGTGTATTTCCCTGTAACTGGGGCTCGGTAGCTTCAGGAGCTGCTGGGTCTTATCAGATACAGATCAGCTCTTCAGTCAGTGCTGGGGGTGTATTTCCCCTGTAACTGGGGCTCGGTAACTGCAGGAGCTGCTGGGTCTTATCAGATACAGATCAGTTTCTGCAGTCAGTGCTGGGGGTGTATTTCCCCTGTAACTGGGCTCAGTACTGCAGGAGCTGTTTGGTCTTTATCAGATACAGATCAGCTCTGCATTCAGGCTGGGTGTGTATTTCCCCTGTAACTGGGGCTCCGTAGCTGCAGGAGCTGCTGGGTCTTATCAGATACAGATCAGCTCTGCAGTCAGTGCTGGGGGTGTATTTCCCTTGGAACTGGGGCTCAGTAACTGCAGGAGCTGCTGAGTCTTATTTGGATGAGCTCTGCTGTTAGTACTGGGGGCTGTATTTCCCCGGAAACTGGGGCTCAGTAGCTGCAGGAGCTGCTGGGTCTTATCAGATACAGATCAGCTCTGCAGTCAGTGCTGGGGGTGTATCTCCTCTGTAACTGGGGCTCGGTAGCTGCAGGAGCTGCTGGATCTTATCAGATACAGATCAGCTCTGCAGTCAGTGCGGGGGGTGTATTTCCCGTGTAACTGGGGCTCGGTAGCTGCAGGAGCTGCTGTGTCTTATCAGATACAGATCAGCTCCGCAGTCAGTGCTGGGGATGTATTTTCCTCTGTAACTGGGGCTCGGTAGTTTGCAGAGCTGCTGGGTCTTATCAGCTACAGATCGGCTCTGCAGTCACTGCTGGTGGTGTATTTTCCCTGTAACTGGGGCTCAGTAGCTGCAGGAGCTGCTGAGTCTTATCAGATAAGCCCCGACCTTTTGGGGGCCACAATATATAACGTAAAATTAATTTTATAATAAACAAGGCCACACATGCAAAATAAAATGTTATTAACCCCTTGACCAACATTTGACATAAACGTATGCCAGTAGGGAGCTATGGAGCTCGCTCACTCGCTGATTTTGCTCCATAGGCGGCGGGCGATGGCTGATTATTACAGCTGCCTCCAGTTGCTAACAGCTCAGATCCCTGTTCCTTAACTATTGTGGCTGCGGCTTCTATAGGAATGAAGAAGGGTCCTGCGCACTTGTTCTCCCTCTGCTTAAACCCCCCCCCTCCCCTCGTGATGAGATTACAGGTTGCCGAGTGATTACCCTGGCAGCTGGAAGCCTAATTAAGGCTTCCATAGCTGCCATGTAAGTCTCCCAGGCAGGAAGTGATAATAACACCATCTTGGTGCACTCTTCTACGTTATTTATATAATGCGAAAGGTGATTGCACTCCTTAAAGAGAATGTGGCATCAAAAATGACTTATTGTTAAACTTACATTTTTATGTTAAACACATTTTTTAAGAATTTGTGGTTATATTTCTTTTTAATTTTCCATATCACGTTCAGTATTTTTTAATAATTCTAAAGTCCTGTAGCTTTCACTTTGGCCACTAAGCCGAATAAGTCTGACACTTCCTGTTCTGTAGAGAAAGATTCTCAGTTGTCTGCTCATTATCAGCACAAAGAGGGTCAAACTGAAAGGAGACACCAGTGTGAATAGATGACACAGGATCAACCAATCAAAAGAGGAGTCGCAGTTCACCCTTTCACCATCCTGCACAGTGACTTCTTCCCAGGTCACAGAGCATGACTAGAAAACTCTCTTGTAGAAATCAATAGGACTGAGTCAGTCTTAAGACTCCTATGTAAATGATGCTAATGTAAAGCATCTCACTGACTGCTGTTACAGGATTAGTGGCCAAAGTGAAAACTGCAAGACTTAAGAATTATTAAAATATATAGTGATATATAGTGATATATTTAAAATTAAAAAAAAATAAAAAAAAAAAAAAAAATAAACAAAAATTCCTAAAAAATGTGTTTAACATAAAAAACGGGACTTAAACAATTAGTCATTTTTGATGACACATTCCCTTTAATGGTCACGAACCCTCAGGGGACTTTATGTCAAAAAAAAAAAAACTATTTTAAATGCATAAAAAACATTACTCGTTCAAAATACCCCTCTTTTGCCAATTTACAAATGAAAGAATAAAAATAATTATAATTGGTATCGCCGCCTCTGAAACAGTCTGTCATTTTAAAACATTGGAATTAAAAGTAATCAATAAATCACATTTATCCCAAAATGGTACCAATAAAAGCTACACTTCAGCCGGCAAAACATGCTTCATCACTCAGGTCCATAGAGGGAAAACAAAAAAGTTACTGGTCGCAGAATGTGGCCCCACAGGGGAAGGTTTAGAGACGGATTTTTTTTTTTTTTACCAAACAAATCGGAAACCCCACCTTTGTGGCATCATTGGAATCGTACCGACCTGCAGAACGCAGATACCACTTCATCTATACCCCAAAATTTGCAGCATATAAAGAAAACCCCCAACAAACAGGGCGCAAGAAAAAAAATTTCATATTTCACCCCACTAAGAATTTTTTGGGGGGATTTCCCAGTATATTCTATGGTGCAGCCAATGACACTATTCTAAAAAACAATCCCTGATATCTCTCTGTAGATGGGAAAAAAAATGTCTTTCAGAAGAATTAAAGGAAAAAAATCAAGGGTCAAAAAATTATGACCGGCTGTTGGTAAGAGATTAACCCTTCAAGCCCCAAGTCTGTAAAGTACTTAATGACCCACAACATTTGTTTAGTTTTTGCCTCCTTGAGTTTCAACAGTCGTAACTTTTTTATTTTTTTAACGACACAGTTGTATGAGGCCTCGTTTTATTCAGGACAAATTGTACTTTTTGAGGGAATAGTTTAAGTTGACTTATAAATTAAAAAAAAAAAATTCAAGTTTTAAAAAACCTTTTTTAGTTTTTTAAAAATTTTTTATGCCTTTCAAATTTCACAGTTAATAACTTATTAGATTAAAGGGTTTTAGTAATGTTGACGTGGGATCCTCCAAAATGGGTATTTAATCACTTTTGTGAGAGCTACAACATTGCTCAGTCCCCCTTAGTTTCCTGACAGTTTACATTAGACAGGACCAGGACACTGACAGGAGCTGACCTTGCATGTTTGCACTTCTTATCTGATGACAGGGAACATGAAAGAGCTTGCAAGGGACTGGGGAGAAAGTGCAGTGTCGGAGGCTTTCTGCTGTATAGAGAATCCACTGTTGTAATGTTATTGCAGACGCTCCCTTCTTCCTAGCTCTCTGCTCATCCCTCTCCCTCTCCCCCTATGAGGCTGCCTGCTTTGTGTATCTTCTCTCCTGAGCAGAAAAGAGGTAAGGAACTTCACTTCATGGCAAAACCCCTTTAATTCCACAGGTTATTACGATTGTGTGGATACCTAATATCGGCAGGTTTTTTTTTGGTGTGTTTAATGTAGGCACAATTATTTTTATTAAATATTTTTTTTTTATTTCATCTGCACTTTTTAATGTTTTTTTACTTTTTTATTAAATCCCATGAAGGGATAACTTTTTTTTTTTTTTTTTTTAACACTTAGTAATGTATTAGCATATACATATCTGCTAATACATTACAATCTGTGTCAGTTTGACACAGACAGCAGTCAGGGCAGCTCACAGTCTGCCCTGATCGCTGGCTTATTACACAGACAGCCCTAAAGCTACTCTAGGTCCCCAGTGCTGACTGTGCAGCCATTACCGGGTCTCTGTCGGGTCACCGGAGTCCCGATCACCCGACAGAGCAGGGGAAAGCCCTTTGATTATGCCGTGGTCACTGACTGTTGCAATCAAGCGGTTACGTGCCAGGGAGCGGAGGTTTCCCCCACTCCCTGGTGCTTGCAGAGGCTGCGCTGGGAACAGGACTGTGAAGTACAGCACAGGGAGTCGCAAACCCAAATGTCTGCAATGATGTCAAAAGACGTCACTGCAGACAAACGACCTGAAATGCCCGACGTCAAAAGATGTCAGGCGGTTGTTAAGGGGTTAATACTAACAGCCCAAGCCACAACTTTTGGTCCCACCCCCGACAACCCTAAAACTTCATATCCCCTACATCTGTAATGGAAGAGGGACAGAGCTGCACAACTTTAGCGCCACTTTTGCTGTTAAAAAATAATTACGTTTTTACCTATGTTCTTTTTTATTGCACTTATTATTTAGTCTCCATTGCTTGAATCCTGGGCTTACCTCTCCCTAGTGGGGCTCCCGGCCGAGTGTCGGCTCCCTGCACCTCGCACTATGCAGATTGTCTGTGAAGTGTCTTTCAAGCCTTTTAAAATGCGATCGGAATGTCAAGTCCATGGAGTGAATTGACTAATAAAGTTAGGAAAGTTTTTTTTTTAATGTTATGAGATTAAACGTCTCTTTGAAAACTTGCCTGGAACACAGTTCTCTCAGACAAATACATTAAAGATAAAGAATAAGCATCACTCGAGCTAAAAACAGACGACTCCGAGCGCACAGAAGACAGAGCGCGAGGAGGCGCTGCAGGGTAACACCTCTAATGTTTTCCTCCGACCCCATCATGATACTGTCTACATCTACTCGTGACTCCTAATATTGATTTAATATCCTAAAGGTCCAAAATATTCCCTTGACTTAAACGGCACAACTATTTTTTCCTCTCTCTTTAACCCCTTAACGGCCGCTCATTGTCTTCTGACGCTGAGCGGATCTTCTTCTCGCAACTACAGTAGGAACAGAGCAGAGCTTTATTTAATACCTCCCTTTCCTAAAGCATCGGAGGCTACCTCTGATTGACGTGGTCCGTGTCTGCTTCATAATCAAAGGTGAATTTTCTGCTCCATTGGGTCATTGGGAGTCCCAGTGCTCAGTGGAGGCTGGAGAATATCTATACAGTCAGCTCTGGGAACCTAGAGTAGCCCAGAGCTCTTTGTGTAGTAAGTCTGGAGTCAGGACACAATATGTGTTGCCCTGACAAGCAGCCTCTGTCTGTCATGATCTACAAAGCAGAGAGCCTCTGCCGAGCCTGCAACATACCCTTTGACCCTGGTGGATAGAGTGCTGCCGCTACTCAGTGTTTTCCATGCCTTGAAGCACAACAGCGGTTGACATTTGTTTCTCAGCACTCTAACAGCTGCCAGCCATCATTCTGTCTGGTGGAGCTATAAAGTCCAGCTACTTTCGGTAGTCTTGACTTGAGTTTCTGATGTGCTATCTAGGGTCCATTATACTCTGTCTCATGCCCTCCGTGTTTCTGACTCCATGTTCCTGACTCTGTGTTCCTGATTCTGTGTTCCCGTGATCCTGTGTTCCTGAGTTCTTGTTTCCTGGTGGCCCTAGTCCTTTGTTTGTTTCCTGCCTGGTTCTGACCCCTGCCATTCTGCTGGTTCAAGTCTGCCATGCCTCCGTTGTTCCTGTGTCCTGTCAGCTGATAAAAGCCTGCTGTCCCTCTGTTGTTCCTGTGGCATTTCAGCTGATACAAGTACGCAGTCTGCTGTCCTTCCACTGTTCCTGGGTTCTGCCTGCTGCTACCACCCTGCTGTGCCTCTGTTGTTCCTGTGTCCTGTCAGCTTATCCAAGGGAGCTGTGCCTCTACTGTTCTTGTGTCCTTCCTGTTGGTACAAGTTCATTGTGGCTTTGATTTTCCTGTGTCCTTTCAGCTGATCCAAGTCTGCCGTGCCTCCATCTGCTGTCCCTTCGTTGTTCCTGTGTCCTGCCTGCTGCTACAAGCCTGCTGTCCCTATGTTGTTCCTGTGTCCTGCCTGAGGCTACAAGCCTGCCGTGCCTCTGGTGTTCTTGTGTCCTGCCTGCTGCTACCAGCCTGCCATGCCTCTGTTGTTCCTAAGTCTTGCCTGCTGTCCCTCTGTTGTTTCCGTGTCCTGCCTGCTGGTATACGCCTGCTGTTCCTCCATTGTTCCTGTTTCCTGCCTGCTGCTACAAGCCTGTCGTGCCTCCATCTACTGTCCTTCCACTGTTCCTGTGTCCTTCCTGCTGCTACAAGCCTGCCAAGCCTCCGTTGTTCCTGTGTTCTGCCTGCTGCTACAAGTCTGCTATGCCTCCATTGTTCCTGTGTAATGTCAGCTGATACAAGTCTGTCGTGCCTCCGTCTGCTGTCCTTCCACTGTTCCTGTGTTCTGCCTGCTGCTACCATCCTGTTGTACCTCCATTCTTCCTGTATCCTGCCAGCTTATCCAAGCATGCCATGCCTCCACAGTTCTTGTGTCCTACCTGCTGTGCTTTTGATTTTCCTGTGTCCATTCAGCTGATCTCTGTCTACCGTGTCTTCATCTGCTGTCCCTCCATTGTTCCTGTGTCCTGCCTGCTGGTATAAGCCTTCTGTCCCTCTGTTGTTCCCATGTCCTGCCTGCTGGTATAAGCCTTCTGTGCCTCCATTGTTCCTGTGTCCTGCCTGCTGGTATAAGTCTGCTGTCCCTATTTTGTTCCTATGTCCTGCCTGCTGCTACAAGCCTGCCATGCCTCCATTGTTCCTTTGTCCCGCCTGCTGTTACAAGCCTGCTGTCCCTCCATTGTTCCTTTGTCCCGCCTGCTGCTACTAGCCTGCTGTTCTTCCTTTGTTCCTGCATCCTGCATACTGGTTTAAGTCTGCCATGCCTTTGTTGTTCCTGTGTCCTGCCTGCTGCTACAAGCCTGCTGTTCCTCCATTGTTCCTGTGTTCTGCCTGCTGGTATAAGCCTGCTGTTCTTCCATTGTTCCTTTGTCCTGCCTGCTGCTACAAGCCTGCTGTCCCTCCATTGTTCCTGCTGTCCTCGTTTAGTCTGCAGTCCCTCCATTGTTCCTGTGTCCTGCCTGCTGCTACAAGCCTGCCGTGCCTCCATTGTTCCTGCGGTCCTCGTTTAGTCTGCTGTCCCTCCGTTGTTCCTGTGTCCTGCCTGCTGCTACAAGCCTGCCATGCCTCCATTGTTCCTGTGTCCTGCCTGCTGCTACAAGCCTGCCGTGCCTCCACTGTTCCTGTGTCCTGCCTGCTGCTACAAGCCTGCCATGCCTCCATTGTTCCTGCAGTCCTCGTTTAGTCTGCTGTCCCTCCGTTGTTTTTCTCTTGTGGTCCTGTCCTGCTGCCCACAAGCCTGCCATGCCCTCCATTGTTCCTGTGCCCTGCCTGGCTGCTACAAGCCTGGCTGTTCCTCCATTGTTTCCTTTGTTCCCGCCTGCCCGCTACAAGCCTGCCCTGCTCCATTGTTTCCTGCCCTGCGCATACAGCTGGTTATGTAAGGGTCTGCCATGCCTTTGTTGTTCCTGTGTCCTGCCTGCTGCTACAACCCTGCTGTCCTCCATTGTTCCTGTGTCCTGCCTACTGGCATAAGCCTGCTGTTCTTCCATTGTTCCCGTGTCCTGCATGCTGTTATAAGTCTGCCATGTCTCCGTTGTTCATGTGTTCTTCCTGCTGTTACAAGCCTGCTGTCCCTCCGTTGTTCCTGTGTCCTGCCTGCTGCTACAAGCCTGCTGTCCCTCCATTGTTCCCTGCTGCTGCTGTTATAAATCTGCCTGTCCTCCATTGTTTCTGTGTCTGCCTGCTGTTACAAGCCTGCTGTCCCTCCGTTGTTCCTGTGTCTTGCCTGCTGCTACAAGCCTGCAGTCCCTCCATTGTTCCTGATGTCCTCGTTTAGTCTGCTGTCACTCCATTGTTCCTGTGTCCTGCCTGCTGCTACAAGCCTGCCCTGCCTCCATTGTTCCTGTGCCCTGCCTGCTGCTACAAGCCTGCTGTTCCTCCATTGTTCCTGTGTCCTGCCTGCTGCTACAAGCCTGCTGTTCCTCCATTGTTCCTGTGTCCTGCCTGCTGCTACAAGCCTGCCGCGCCTCCGGTATTCCTGCTGTCCTTGTTTAGTCTGCTGGCTTCCGGGCTATCCTGTCTGGACTCTATTAATCCTTATGTTCCTAACTCCGGCTGAGCAACTGTCAGCCACGTTCCCAAACGTTCACCTCCTCTTAAAAGACATTTCTTGCACTGTCTGCAATTCCTGTATGTTCTGCGTTTCGGCAATAAAGTCTTTTGAAGCGTGAGGGCCTGTCCCCATGGCAATGTGATGTATTAGCATACAGGAGTATACAGGAGTCTGCTAATACAACACGAAGTGTGAAAACTAATTGTGTGAACTAGTTCTCCCTTAATAGGATTGAAAAAAAAAGTAAAAAAAAGCATTAAAAAATTGTGGAAAAAATAAATCAATAATAAAATAGAAAAAAATATTTCATTAAAAATGATTGTGCCTACATTATGCGAAAACAGGTTCTGTAGTGTGAAATATGAATGGAGTAGAAAATTATTTGAAAAAACTAATGAAGAGAAACCATTTTTTTTTTACGATCGGGCAGCAAAATTATTATTTTTAAAAATTCTGCAGTAATTTGTAAACTCAAACTATGCCCCCCTCCCCCCGCCCAAAGAATACAACTTCTCCTGTATAAAGTCATGAAGCTGCGTCATTGAAAAAATAAAAACGTTATGACTGTTGAAACGCAAAGAGGCAAAAACTAAACAAGTTAGCTGCGTCATTAAGGACTTTTCAGGCACCGGGTGCTTAAAACGGTTTTGTTACCACGCTGGTTCACTGAGTCACAAGCAGTCTAAACTCGCTCCCTCTCCACAGGTGGTTCGATAGCAGTGATTAGCATATTCAACTTCCAGCTTAACAATTTCTCTGACAAGTAAGGGAGACCTAATCTTCATTAAATAAAAGCTACAGGTGCTGTCAGGACTGAATTTAATAGCTTATCTGTACACAGAAGCTAATCTTATTACAGATAATTAGTTTTTTCCAGGGCTCAGTTTCTCCATGGGGTTATGTCATTCCCTGCTCTCTCATCTAATCAGATAGCAGAGGTATGGTCAGGGAACCATAGAAACTTGTGTGCACTCAGAGCACATAAAATGTTGCTTATCTCATGACTAAAGTAAAATCAACAAAACAATACATTTATAAAAAGTCTTCAATTAGCAGTCCCTTCATGTTGAAAGCTAATATGTATAATAAGAAAACCCCTTTAAGGGATCAATGACTCCTAATAGTGATTTAATATTCCAGCCACTGGCTGTACGGTTCAAAGGTCCGAAAAATTTCACTTAATTTTAAAGACACTTGTCACTATTTTTTTCTCTCTCTCTAAAACCTACAGCATAAGTGATTTGGAGCATTTTCCTCATACACTTCAAAAGACTGACTTGCTTCACTTCTACAGCACAGTGCATGGTTTCTCCTTTCCCCATGTCTCCAGACCTAAACCCTACTGAGCATCTGTGGAGGCTCCTCATTCGGAAGGTGGAGGAGCACAAGGTCTCTACCATCCATGAGCTCCGTGATGTCGTCATAGAGGAGGGAAGCAGATTCCAGTGGCTGCAACCTATAAAGCTCTAGTGACCTCCATGCCCAAGAGAGTTAAGGTAGTGCTGGGAAATAATGGGGGCCACACAAAATACTGACACTTTGGGCACAATTTGTCCATTTTCACTTCGGGTTGTACTCCCTTTTGTTGTCACTTAGGAGTGTACTCCCTTTTGTTGTCACTTAGGAGTGTACTCCCTTTTGTTGTCACTTAGGGGTTTACTCACTTTTGTTGTCACTTAGGGTTGTACTCACTTATGTTGTCACTTAGGGGTGTACTCACTTTTGTTGTCACTTAGGGGTGTACTCACTTTTGTTGCCAGCGGTTTAGACATTGATGGCTGTGCTGAGTTATTTTGAGGACACTACATTCCCCTGTGATACAAGCCAGGCACTGACTACTTTACATTATATTAAAGTGTCAGATCTTCAGTGCTGTCCCATGAAAAGATAAAATACAAGATTTACAAAAATGTGAGGGGTGTACTCACTTTTTTTGTCACTTAGGGGTGCACTCACTTTTGATGTCTCTTAGGGGTGTCCTCACTTTTGTCCCCAAAGACATTGATGCTGTGGGTTCTTACCTGTGACCAGGGGCGTCGCTAGGCTGTTTTATTCGGGGCTCGGGCCCCGAATAAAACCCCCCTGTGCCCCGAGTCTCCCGGGCTCCAGGCCTCTGCGCTGGGCCTGGAGCACCGACTGGCTCTTCAGCTGCATGTGCGTCCGCTGGACGAAAACACAGCTGAGGGCTTCTGCGGGGCAGAGAGCGAGCACTCCCTGCCCCGCAGACAGTGTCAGACCCGCAGGTCCTACACCGCGAGGCTGCCGGGTCCTCACAGCACTGAGGACCCGCCGCGGCCCCGTGCGCCTCAGCCAGCAGCGTCGCGATGACAACACGTCATCGCGATGCTGCCTGTCCTCGGGCGCACCGCGCGTCCTAGGCCGTGCGCCCGAGGAGCTGCCCGAGGAGCTGCCGGAGGAGCGCGCAGGGTGAAGAGGACAGAGCGCGCTCGCTGGGGGAGTTAAGGTGAGTATTAATGTTGTATTTTATAGCGACTGCCCATCGCCCCTCATACTGCCTGTGCCCTTAATCGTCCTGCCCCACCCATATCTCCTTCCCCTATATCGTAACCTCTGGCCCACTTCCCTTCCCCCATTGTAAACATGCTGACTATCACTCCATCCTAGGACAACCCCAACCCTTGACCCCTTCTGCCTGTCCTATAATCGCCTTCGCCCCATCTCACTGCTCCCTTTTTGCCTTCCCCAAACTCCTCGACCCCATACTGCCTTCTTCCTGCCTTCCCCTATATCCTCCTGCTCTCATTGCTTGACCCCCAATCTGCTTTGACCCCATAACCCTCCTTACAAAACCCCAGCCCCCAAACTGTCAGTGACCCTATAACCTGCTTAAGCCCTCATATACTGCCTCAGTGCCCCCATAGACTGCCTCATGCCTTTACACCTGTCCCCATGCGTCCCCCTATGCTACAATCCTTTCCCCCAATCCAGACTTGGCTCTTATCCTGGCCCTCCTACCCCTATAACTTGTGGCGCCCATTCTTGCTCAAACCCTACCTGCCGTGCCCCATCTCTGTCCCGGGGTCCCCCTATCTGCCTGGCCCCCTATATTCTCCCATCTATACACTCCTGGCCCTCGCCCTCATAGCATCCATAACTGCTTTCACTGCCCATTTTGCCAGATGACACCCAACTCCCTTCCCCCATATCCTGCCAGTGGCCCCCCTTTCCTCCCTGTCCCTTACTGCCTGTCCCCATATACTCCTTCTTCCCCCATACAACACGTCTCCTAAAACTAAAGTAGACGGAAAAGGAATCTAATAATTTGTCCACATCCCAACTTACCGAGCCATCCCCTGAATTCCGGATGAGAAGAAACGGAAATAACACGCTATCAGAAAAGTTCCGTGTGGGGTTAATGTAACACAGGGCTCTTATATTTCAACACACCAACATCCAACCCTAGCCTGTATGGCGGTGTATATGTAATCCAACCTGAAAAACATCTCTCGCATCTCGCTCAGGTCCTCAACTATGAGCCTTAAGAAAATATGCGTAGTCCCCAATGACCTTGTCATCGCCCCGCCCCAATAGACTACGCAGCCTATACTCCTTCCTGTGGGCTCCCAGGCCTAGCACGCCTCGCGGCCCGGCTCAACATCCGAAGCTGCCGCGCCGTCGGAGCACGACCGTATGTTTTCTGCCCACTGGCCCCTACCCTCTCCTGCCCAATACCTTCCTACTTCCCTTACCCTGCTTTAAGCTAGCCCTAACCTGACATACAAGGCCTTCATGCCTACCCCTCCTTCCTATACATCCTGCCCTAACCTGCCAAACAGCTGGCCCCCCTACAGCGGGACCCCTCACCTCCTCACAGCACCTATCCTCCTCAGCTCGCCCTTATCACCTCACACAGCCGACCCAAACTTCCTCCCGTATACCCCCTCTGAACATACCCCGAAACATCAAGACACTACCGGGCACTGGTAAAAGATTCAAAAGTGTTACATGAAAACCGTAGTTCTTCAGGTTTGTAGGAACTCACAAACTTGTCTGGATACTCCTGACTGAATGGGGCTGGCCTCATTCCTGTCTATGGTGAGAAGTTCCTGTAAATTTGTAATTTTCCATACGCGGGGTGAGGGTCTTCTTGGGTGTGCCAAGACATTGTTACAGCTTTTCTTTGTACTCGTTTGACATGAGTGAAGTAAACCGCCCGACCGACAGGTTTGGACCCTAGCAACGCCTTTAAAATAAATAATAATAAAATTTCATTGTATAAAGTTCAGATCTATAAGTAGTAATCATTTTAGCGGTGTACCTCCTTTTGTTGCCCTATGTACGCCTGTGCCCTAGGGTAATCGCCTGCCTTGGGGGCCTCATTTTGTGTCTGTGCCCTATTGTTGTCCTTGGCCATAATCCTTTGCACTAGTTACCCACTTTGCTTGCCCTGGTTGCCTCCATTTGCTGCCCTGGGGCACCCCATTTTCTGTCTGGGGGCCCCTTTTCTGCCTGTGCCCCTTTTGCCTGCCTGTGGCCCCATTTTGTGTCCTTGTGCCACTTTTTACCTGCCTTGGCGCTATATACTTTTTTCCTTAGGTGACCCCCATATTGCTGCCTGGGGGGCCACCTATTCCTTGCCTGTTGTCCCCTATTTCTCGCCTTTGCCCCACTATGCACTCACTTGTGTCCCCACTATAATTGGCTGTGCTGTGTGCCCCCAATACCCTTGATCATGCCGGGCCGCTATTTACTGTATCAAGTGAGCCCTTATATACCTGCTTATGTTGACCAATAATAACTGGCCACGCGTTTCCCCCAAAACTGCCTCAATGACCATATACCTGCTGTGGCCCCATATACTGCCTGTGCCCCCTATATACTGCCTTTGGCCCCATATACCTGCCTGTGCCCCTATATACCTGCCTCAGTGCCCCCATATACTGCCTGTGGCCCCATATACTGCCTCAATGACCCTATATACCTGCCTGTGGCCCCATATACTGCCTGTGCCCCCCCTATACCTGCCTGTGCCCCCCTATACCTGCCTCAGTGCCCCTATATACCTGCCTCAGTGCCCCTATATACTGCCTCAGTGCTCCTATATACTGCCTCAGTGCCCCTATATTTTGCCTCAGTGGCCCCATATCCCTGCCTGTGGCCCCCATATACCTGCCTGTGGCCCCATATACCTGCCTGTTGCCCCATATACCTGCCTGTGGCCCCATATACTGCTTCAGTGCCCAAATATACCTAACTGAGGGGACTGCTAAGGAGTTGCTGGAAATGTGAGGATTCTAAGATATTTGTGTCCAAATCCTCAGGGACAAGTATTGGCCGGAAGCAATCAGCATGAAGGTGTGAACCGGATGGAGAAGAAAAGGGAAAAATGAACACCGACAAAAAGACGTCTCCGGTGAGTTTTCTAAATGTAACAGCAGTAGATCACTTATATGTCTGCAGATCTACATACAACTAGTATCTACCACTATCTGGTCACTGTATGGCGGTGGTATATGTAATCAGAGCCTGTGTACAGCTGATAGTCACATGTGGGGGTCGCGTTCGGTCAGGGTCTGGCAGGATTATTTGAGCCTTAAGTAGTAATACCGTGTTTCCCCGATAGTAAGACACCCCCGATAGTAAGATGTAGCGGTGTCTTAGGGAGGTCGCCTAACGTAAGTTGTACCCCGAAAGTAAGACATAGCGCGACCTGAACGTCCACTGCCTGTGCCGGGATGAGCGCGGCGGGGGCCGAGCAGCGAGGAGGCGGCGTGGCGCGGGAGACGGAGCAGCGAGAGCCAGGTAAGTGTTTTTTCTGCCTACAGCTGGCCCTATAAACCCGCCTACACTGGCCCTATACCTGCCTACAGCTGGCCCTAAACCTGCCTACAGCTGGCCCTAAAACCTGCCTACAGCTGGCCCTATACCTGCCTACACGGCCCCTATACCTGCCTACAGCTGGCCCTATACCTGTCTACAGCTGGGCCCTATACCTCCTACCGTTGGCCCTATACCTGTCTACAGATGGCCCTATACCTGCCCTATAAGACATACCCCGAAAAGTAAGACATACTGGGACTTTTGGGGGGAAAAAGAATGAAAAACCCCTGTCTTACATCGGGGAAACACGTAGTTTTGGGTCTTGGTTTTGTAGGATGTTTTTTAGTCACAATCACTTGTCTGGTAGATTTGCTCCATGTATCGGTGGATTATTTGGTGACTGTTTAGGGGTATTACACTGTCATATGAAGGTGAGAAGTTCTGAAAAAGTAAATTTGTCATTGGTGATTTTTACTGTACAGTGACTGCTGAGGAGATGGACGGGATCTGTGTGGGATGTGCAGAAAATTAGTGACAGGTTTTTCTCTGTAAAAAAACATCCGCAGTTCACAATGAGGCGGGAAAAACACAAAGGGCCCGAGCCCCGGATGTTTTAGGACCCTAGCAACGCCCCTGCCCGGGACACAAGCCGGGCACTGACTACTTTACATTGTATGAAAGTGTCAGATCTTCAGTGCTGTAGTCACTTAGGGGTGTCCTCACTTTTGGTGTCACTTAGGGGTGTCCTCACTTTTGTTGTCACTTAGGGGTGTCCTCACTTTTGTTGTCACTTAGGGGTGTCCTCACTTTTGTTGTTACTTAGGGGTGTACTCACTTTTGTTGTCACTTAGGGGTGTCCTCACTTTTGTTGTCACTTAGGGGTGTACTCACTTTTGTTGTCACTTGGGGCTGTCCTCACTTTTGCTGTCACTTAGGGGTGCACTCACTTTTGCTGTCACTTAGGGGTGCACTCACTTTTGCTGTCACTTAGGGGTGTCCTCACTTTTGTTGTCACTTAGGGGTGTCCTCACTTTTGTTGTCACTTATGGGTGTACTCACTTTTGTTGTCACTTAGGGGTGTACTCACTTTTGTTGTCACTTAGGAGTGTACTCACTTTTGTTGTCACTTGGGGGTGTACTCACTTTTGTTGTCACTTAGGGGTGTACTCACTTTTGCTGTCACTTAGGGGTGCACTCACTTTTGTCCCCAGTGATTTAGACATTGATGGCTGTGCTGAGTTATTTTGAGGGCACCACATCCCCCTGTGATACAAGCCGGGCACTGACTACTTTACATTGTGTCAAAGTGTCAGATCATCAGCGTTATCCTATAAAAAAAATACAATATTTACTGTATGTACAAATAATAACAATAGTAATAATGTTCCAACGCGTTTCCCCAGTAATTGGTTCTTCTGCCATCCACCATCACCACTGGTTGTGATAGTTCTATCTCTTTGTCCCCTGAGGAACCAGTTAGTGGGGAATTACTATTACGGTATCTTTTTACATCCTTTGTGATGCGCTGGTAATATTTTAGGGTGAGCCATCGAGAGGCGGGGTCGTCCCTTTCGGGACGGGCGCTCCTCCTGGGATAGGATTATTTTAGGGTATTTGCATCATACTGTTTCTACTGCCTATTATGGTCCTGCGCTGATTCCAGGCATTTTCCAGAATCTGTCACCACCGAGAGGACTTCAGAACCGTGAGTGCCTCAGATCCCAATCATTCCTGTATATTGTTAGTGACTCATTTTCTTATGAACGTGTTTTCTATATATAACACTGTGATAATAGGGTTTGTGTTACTCCTGTGTAATTGGTATTTACAGCTCTGTACCTGTGGCCTCAGCAGTAATGATACATGGTTGAGATATGTTAATACTAATCTCAGGTGAATGTAGCTGTGATTACCTGGCAGAGATGTGTCAAATGGTCACTGTATATATCAGAAAGATTTGGAATGCATATCCATACAAGTTAGTTCATTTTTACTGGGAACTTTTTTCTGTGAGCACCAAATAAGGGTAGGATACTTCCTCTTATGTGACCACCCCTTGTGATGTGATCGTGGTCTCATGATGCTCCTCTAGGCCCTTCCATGTTGCTGCTCCTATTACACCCTATTACGTTTTAACCCCTTAAGGACCACAATACGTCTTTCCTACGACGAGGTGGATATCAGCTGGAATGTGTGTCCTGTGCCGGGTGAAGCTATATGATGACAGCTTGAACTCTGATGACTTGGATCAGAAAAACCTCAGATCTGAGATGTTTAACCCTCTTAATGCTGCGGTCAATAATGACTACGGCATCTTAGTGGTTTCAGAGATAGAGGGCTCCCTCTGTCACCCCAGGGACTCCCCCCTGCTATGTGTTTGCAGGAAACCAATAGGTTTTTGATGGTAGCCGGAGATTAATGAAGGCACCCATGTCTACCTCCTACGTATGCTTCATAGGCTCTGCCTGAGCTAGGATATAACTGGATAAATACAAATAAGAAAAACATAACTTTAGATCCAGGGCTGCACAGATCTGATCCCTGCCAGGCATATGTGCAACAACAAAAACTTAATATCCAGTCCCATTTGAGGATTAAATTAAAAGTATATCCAAAGTTTATTGTAGATTTGTATAAAACCCAGATTGTAAATAAGTATTGACAACAAGAGAACTGGTATAAAAGCCGTTGACGCATTTCAAACACCAATAGCGTTCTTTATCAAAGCTCTGATTAAGGTCATGATTGTTGTTTGCATGTAAGTAGTGAAAAAATAGACAGACATAGAACAGACATAAAAGCCACTGACGCGTTTCAAACACCAATAGGGTTTTTAATCATAGCAGTGAATAAAAATATGATTGTTGTTTGTAAATAGGTAGTGACAAAAATAGAACTGGCATAAAAGCCGTTGACACATTTCAAACACCAATAGGGTTCTTTATCATAGCGCTGATTAAGAACACAATTGTTGTTTGTATATAGACAGTTACAAAAAATAGAACAGACATAAAAGTCGTTGACGCGTTTCAAAAACGAACAGGGTTCTTAATCATAGCAGTGATTAAAAACACCATTATTTTGTTTGTAAATAGGTAGTGACAAAAATAGAACTGGCATAAAAGCCGTTGACGCATTTCACAGACCATTCGGGTTCTTAATCACTGCTAATATTAAAAACATGAATGGTGTTTGAAACGCATCAGCGGCTTTTATGTTTGTTCTATTAGCGTTCCTACCTATTTAGATTGTTTTTTTTTTTTTTACAAAACTACAATAAACTTTGGATATAGTTTTAGTCATTCAACAGGACTGCTGGATGTGGAGTATTTTTTTTATTTAGGCACAACTAGATGCCTGGCAGATTTATATAGATATAATATAATGTATAATGTACTTTTACTATATAAGCAATGTGGTGCATTACATGAGCAATTAGTTGATTACATGTTTAAGTCTTTGTGGGACTAAAAATTAGTACAAAAAAAGATTAATAAAGACATAAATTAAAAAAATTACCATAAGTAAAATGTTAAAAAAGGTTAAATTTTTCCCTTGAAAAAATCACATCTATTGAAGAAAATAGGTTGGTACCATCATGTTAGCTTGTTGAAAAAATACAATAAAATATAACAGTTTTGTTTTAGAGAAAATAGCAATCCTGCCGATATCAGACCTTGTAATAGCGAAGCATCGACTACCCAGTTGTCTTTATTTGGCTTGATATGTCTAATGAAACACATACAGTGTATGCATATAAGAGACTCTGTGTGAGCAATGGACCATCCACAGATTAGCAATGAGAAAGTTTTGTTGCCTCTAAATTGGTGCCTAGTTTGGAGACCTGATGTGTTAGTGCAGAATATTGTCAGAAAACTTAAGTTTGTATTTCCAGATTCATCTGAATTTCTGTCTAGGGCTGCATTTTACAGCTTCATATATTGTCAGGATGTGTAATTATAGGAAGAAAACTTATATTGGGAAAGGTTAGATGGTCACATGCTGTGAATGAACTGAGTATACTATTTACTATAAGAAATGTTACTTATTATAAAGCACTCTGACGTTGTTTGTGTTTTCTTCCAGGTTGATCTTCCTAATATATTTGCTTATTCCTAAGGTTATGACTGAACTGTTCTAGAAAAGTTAAGTTCTAGTAGAACTTCTTGAATTTTTAGAACTTGAACCGAATCGAACATTTTACTATTCGTTCGAGTAAAGTTCTAGTTCTAGTTCGACGCGCCATTTTCAGTTTCGTTTTAAACAGCTTTCTGCACTTTTGGCGCCATCCAATCACCTTTCTGCACTTTTGGCGGCCATTCAATCAGTCCAGAGCACAGACAAGCTGTTAAAATCACATGACCATGTTATATATATTTCACTGTATTGCCTTGTGAACGCCATTTTCAGCTCACTCTCTGTGCTGTACAGACTGCTCTTAGTTAGCATTTTCCTCTCCATAGACAGCAATAGTTAGGGAGTTTGGTATTGCCGGCTGCATCTTTCCCACACCCAGAAGCTGTTATTTGGGGACATTTGCAGGCTCACATAACGCCTAACTCTCATATACATGGATATATATTATACATAGTGCTTGGATTTGCTAAATCATACTCAGTGCCCAAAAGTTCAGTTTTTGCAGTTTTGGGGGTTCAGTAATTGTATAACACAGTAATTGAATGTCACATAATAACGAAGCTCATACTTGGTTTTTGTAATCCAACACTTGATTGGGAAAATCCAACACGTAATTTAAAAACACTCTGCCCACATTGGCCTTTAAAGTTTTCTGACAGAGCAAGAACGCAACACATTTCAATTGTACAGTGATCAACCTTCTCGTCACTGGATAATCTAAGCACTGTGTGGATAAGATCAGTACAAGACTCTTATATTGGCATTTTAAACTAATATAGGAACAAAAAAAAGAAACAAAAAGCAAAACCTCTTTCTGCTCCTACTGGAAGCACAACATATCACAACGTTCTTGTAACAAAGTGAACGAGGTCAATTCATTCTGTGACATATCTCGGGATCAGTTCACTCGGTCACGTATCTCGGGGTCGGTTCGGACTTTTACATCGCTTTGATTCTCAATCCAACACACAAAACTATTTTTAACTTTTACAATTTTTGTTTTCAGTCTATATCACGGCCAATTGCACTTAGCAACAGAATAGGGGAACTAGTACCCCAGGAAATACATAAATGTATGACCTCAAATAGTCAAAGGTGGATTGTAGTGCAAGTAGAGCAAATGACTATTTGAATCCGATTATAGGGAATCATCTCTATGTTATATTAAATTTGAATCTTAACCCCTTAACAACAGCCTGCTGACTTTTGGCATCGGGCATTTCAGGTCGTTCATCTGCTGTGACGTTTTTTGATGGGGTTTGTGGCTCCCGGGGCCGCAGCAGCAAGTGAGAACAGAGCTGTACTGCACAGCCTTGTTTACAGCACAGCCTCTGCAGGCACCGGGGAGCAGGGGAAACCTCCGGCGCTTAACCCTTTGATTTCCGCAGTTCATGACCAGAGCGTATTAAAAGGGCTTTCCCTAGCTCTGTCGAGTGATCGGGACTCCCGGTGCCCCGACAGAGCCCAGGAAACAGCTGCACCGTCAGCCCTGGAGACCTAGAGTAGCTCCAGAGCTGACTATATAACAAGCCAGTGATCAGGGCAGACTGTGTGCTGCCCTGACTGCTGCCTGTGTCAGACTGACACAGATTACAATATATTAGCATAGATGAATATGATAATACATTACTAACAGTAAAATCAAATGTAAAACGGTTAAAAAAAGTAAAAAAACATAAAAAGTGTAGAAAAAATAAATAAAATAAATAATAAAATAAAAATAACTATTTAATAAAAAATAATTGTGCATACATTCCACACACACAAAAAAAAACTACAAATATTAGGAATCCACACCACCGTAATATTAACCTATAGAATGAATCTAACAAATTATTAAGTGTGAACTGTGAATGGTGTAAAAAAAAAACTTTAAAAAAAGATGAAAAAATATTGAAAAAAATGTCTGCAATAATTTATAAGTGAACTTAAAGGGGTTGTCTCACTACAGGGATCGCTGCTTTTTATGTTCTTGCAAAAACAAGTCACTTTGCAATATGTGTCCATTAACAGTGTCCTACCTATTCCTAGATATCCCCTCTTGTATGGGCTGCATCAGCTCCTCAGGTCGCTATAGCTACAGACCTGTTTTATCTCTCCTGATAGGCTGCCAGCACTGTTTGCTATAGCTACAGACCTGTTTGATCTCTCCTGATAGGCCGCCAGGAGTGATTGCTATAGCTACAGACCTGGCTTCTACTGCAGCCTAGTAGAAACCAGTAAACACGCCACTCAATTCAAAGTGAAACCAAGAAAACAGAACTGAGGTAAGATGAATCAGTGTAGTGCGACAACCCCTTTAAACTATTCCCCCAAAAAGTACAACTTCTCCCCAATAAAACGAAGCCTCATACAACTGCATAATTGAAAAAAAATAAAAAAGTTATGACTGTTGAAACGCAAAGAGGCAAAAACAAAAAAAATGTTCTGGTCATCAACTACTTTTCAGGCGTTCGGCTTAAGGCGTTAAACTATGATTATGCAAGGCTTGCATCTCTCCTGTTCTACCTTAAACGCTGCTTACATTGCTCAAACACAAGGTTCTATTGATATAATGTCTCCTTGTGCATCTTAAGATGATACAAAGTCTGACTTATTACATAAACCTACACACTCCTGCTGACTTAATGTATGTTTTTGGCTTATCATCTTGTCAGGAAAGATGTTTTTGTGTATTTTAATTCCAATTTTGAATTGGCCATTTCATGGCGTGAGAAAGGTACACAAATAGCACCAAGTTTTTTACTGAGTTTTCCTGCTCGCCTATGGTGAGGAGTGAAAGCACAGTGACTATTTATTCTTGTACATAGGGGGCAGTATTATAGTAGTTATATTCTTGTACATAGAGGCAGTATTATAGTAGTTATATTCTTGTACATAGGGGGCAGTATTATAGTAGTTATATTATTGTACATAGGGAGCAGTATTATAGTAGTTATATTATTGTACATAGGTGGCAGTATTATAGTAGTTATATTCTTGTATATAGGGAGCAGTATTATAGTAGTTATATTCTTGTATATAGGAGCAGTATTATAGTAGTTATATTCCTGTACCTAGGAGGCAGTATTATAGTAGTTATATTCTTGTACATAGAGGGCAGTATTATAGTAGTTATATTCTTGTACATAGGGGCAGTATTATAGTAGTTATATTCTTGTACATAGGGGACAGTATTATAGTAGTTATATTCTTGTACATAGAGGGCAGTATTATAGTAGTTATATTCTTGTACATAGGGAGCAGTATTATAGTAGTTATATTCTTGTACATAGGGGGCAGTATTATAGTAGTTATATTCTTGTACATAGAGGCAGTATTATAGTAGTTATATTCTTGTACATATGAGACAGTATTATAGTAGTTATATTCTTGTACATAGAGGTAGTATTATAGTAGTTATATTATTGTAAATAGGGGCAGTATTATAATAGTTTTATTCTTGTACATAGGGGGGCAGTATTATAGTAGTTATATTCTTGTACATAGGGGCAGTATTATAGTAGTTATATTTTTGTACATAAGATACAGTATTATAGTAGTTATATTCTTGTACATAGGGAGCAGTATTATAGTAGTTATATTCTAGTACATAGGAGCCAGTATTATAGTAGTTATATTCTTGTACATAGGGGACAGTGTTATAGTAGTTATATTCTTGTACATAGGGGACATTATTATAGTAGTTATATTCTTGTACATAGGGAGCAATATTATAGTAGTTATATTCTTGTACATAGGAGCAGTATTATAGTAGTTATATTCTTGAACAAAGGGGGCAGTATTATAGTAGTTATATTCTTGGACATAGGGAGCAGTATTATAGGAGTTATATTCTTGTACATAGGAGCAGTATTATAGTAGTTATATTCTTGTACATAGGGGGCAGTATTATAGGAGTTATATTCTTGTACATAGGAGCAGTATTATAGTAGTTATATTCTTGTACATAGGGGGCAGTATTATAGTACTTATATTCTTGTACATAGGAGCAGTATTATAGTAGTTATATTCTTCTACATAGGAGGCAGTATTATAGTAGTTATATTCTTCTACATAGAGGTAGTATAATAGTAGTTATATTCTTCTACATAGGGGCAATATTATAATAGTTATATTCTTGTACATAGGAGGCAGTATTATAGTAGTTACATTCTTGTACATAGGGGGCTGTATTAAGGTAGTTATATTCTTGTACATAGGGAGCAGTATCATAGTAGTTATATTCTTGTACATATGAGCAGTATTATAGTAGTTATATCCGTGTACATAGGGGCAGTATTATAGTAGTTATATTCTTGTACGTAGAAGCAGTATTATAGTAGTTATATTCCTGTACATAGGGGGCAGTATTATAGTAGTTATATTCTTGTACATAGAAGCAGTATTATAGTAGTTATATTCTTGTACATAGGGGGCAGTATTATAGTAGTTATATTCTTGTACATAGGAGGCAGTATTATAGTAGTTATATTCTTGTACATAGAGACATTTTAAATAGTAGTTATATTCTTGTACATAGGGGCAGTATTATAGTAGTTATATTCTTGTACATAGGAGGCAGTATTATAGTAGTTAAATTCTTGTAGATAGGAGGCAGTATTATAGTAGTTATATTCTACATATATTACGTACGTACATAGTATTATATACTTTCTGATTTTCAGTGCTCATCTTCTGTTGCTGTCGGTCTGTACTTCGGCTTGTTAGATCTTGTACACTTAGGGCGCTCAATATGAAACAGACAGAAGAGAATTATGGCTATAATTTCACATGGGCCCATTGCTGTGATGAAAGGACGGATCCGGAATAGAGACCTTGGATATAATGCTTTGGCTTTACTCTGCAATTACTTTACTTACCACAATGACGCATTTACAATTTAAATGTATTCCAAGATTCTGTGTTATCAGCTGAACAAGAAAATGACAGTAATTCTGCTCCGGACACCTCACCCTTTATACGTAGTCACTGGAAAGTAGCATTTACTTTGCTGAGAGAGGAATCTGGAGCAGGGAAGAGAATGTTTGGAGAAATTCTGTCTCTGGTCTAAGATAAAATGTTGCAAAAGATGAAAGGTGCCGCCATCAAGTCTAAAGCAAACCCATACATGTAAAGATTGTTACAAAGAACCAGAGCCAGAGATCGTAGAACATATAACAAGGCTACTAACATCTAAAAGTATGCAAATCCCAAATAGTGCACAGGGGAAAACCTTCAACCAAATACAGGAAAGCAATGCAAATATTCCCTACATTCAAAGTATTATAAATAATATCTTATTTTTCATTATCCTCATTTACTCTCATTAAAAATTTAGAAACTTTGCAGATTGTTGTGATAAAAAAAATCACCCACTATTTTCTTTTCATACACAACTCCTCTGCAGATTTTGCCTGAGCTCTACACACAGAGGGCAGATTTATCAGTACCGTCTCACACTTAGATACAAATGAACGAAGTGATTTACATCAGTTTTCTTTCATAACAAAAGCAAAAAAAAATTTTTTTTGCACAAGCGGCACTTGCCCAAAAATTTGCTGCTTTAGAGCTAATTTAAAGGGGTCTTGCCAAGAAGTGTTTGTTACCTGTGATCTGCTCAGTAGAAAAGATAAACACAGCACTGCTGAGTCACGGGGGAGATGGAAGGGGTCTGAGCAGAGACGCAGTGGCAGTGAGCATCTGAAATGTGTACTAAAATAATTACATTAGAACCAGTGGATTCTCTATACAAAAGACACAGAATCCTTCACCACAGCCCCTTGCAAGCTCCTTCATGTTCCCTGTCATCAGGTAAGAAGTGCAAATACGCAAGCCTGGCCAGATCAGCTCCAGTCAGCTCCTCTGGTGGTGTCTAATGTAAACTTTTAAGTAACTAAGGGCTTATAAAGAAAGCTGTAGCTCTCAGAGTCTTCACTTTTTGTAATCACATATATTTAGAAAAGTGATTAAATACCCTTTTTGGAGGATCCCACATCAACATGACATCGTGGCAAAACCCCTTTAAGTCCAGCGCAAAAAATATTTGGAAAGTAAGTGGAGCTCAACACAAAGCGGTGCTCAACAAATTTAATCCAAATTTGCTTAAAAAAATGGCACAGAAATCTATTCCAGATCTCTGGTGGCTTTGAATTTTTAGACAGTTTCCCAGACACTGAGGGCCACATGTATGAAACTGTTTAGGTCTAAAACTCACTCTTTTTCCCCTAGTAACCTATGGGCAAAAAAGTGAATTTTAGACCTAAACAGGTTGTCACGGCGCTCGGCGCCACGGCCGTCCCCCGGCGCCTACGGGGTCCGGCGCAGGTGCCGCAACACAGGTTCATATATGTGGCCCTGAAAGTACACAATACACTGATCCTGCATATTCTCATAAGACCTGTACACGAAGATACATAAGTCTTGCCTCCCAGATACATTTGCAGTAAACATGCGCCATGGACAGCCGGCAAATTGAAATGCTTACGCGTTTTGAACAGGGAATGTTCTTAGTCATAGCATATGATCATGTTCTATGAATAAGAATATCCCTGTTTTAAACACATAAGTGCCTTCATTTGACGACGGTCCACAGAGTATTTTTACTGCGATATGAAATAAATATTTTCTACATATGTTCATCTTGCAGGTGTGAGACAGTGACAGGCAGAGTTATGGAGGGAAGGTATATTTCTCCTAGAGTGCTCTCCTATGCGGCTTTGGGGAGTAGGTGGATCAACGCGTGTCACCGAGAGGCCTGGGCTCGGTGAAGGAAGGCCGACAGGTTGTGTGTCAGTTAGGGCATGTTCACACAGCTTATTTGGACGAGGTTTTGGACAAGGTTTTCGGAGCGTTTCCTCACCCAAAACCTCATCCAAAATGCTTCCAAAATACCCCCAGTTAATTTCATTGATTCCTATGTGTGAGGAAAATTCACTCATATGATAGTCATCTCTCCTTCAACTTCATAACTAGTCAGATCTGATAAATGGCCCCAGCTCCCAGGGAAAGCCTCAATTAATTAACACCCAGCTCAGACCATTGTAAATGCTCTTCCATAGGAAGTCACCACAGCAGGAGGTCAACCTATGACGAGGCAACTTGATTAGCTCAAACCCCCAGCTTCAAAGACTTGAACCAAAAGGCTCCTAGCCGCAGTGGCCCCGATATTCATAAAGAGTTATGAGAGAATTGTGTATCCGTGGTATACCCCGATTTCACATTTTAAAATGTGAATCTTTCTGCACAGCCCGCTGCTACTCCCGGGGTTCTAGGGTGCATGGGGACTGAGAAATCGAGAACTGGACTTAGGGAGCACCTAGGATAGGGGTGTCTGACATCAGGGCGTAGTATAGGTCTGATGATGCCACTGGTTCCGTTCTGTGCCAATGCCCTGCCGAGGTATGGCCCATTTTGGTTTTTCAGTCAGATATTGCATGGCCAGAGTGGGAGGAGTTCATAGACCATCCCAGGGGTGTATGGGGGCGTGTAGGGGGCTTCCACGTGGGCTGTCCCATTACAGATAGGCCTGCTGTTGCATCCAGGAGGGGGGGTACCTGAGAGCATTTCCAGGAACATCCACACACAGAAGCCAGGCCACATAAGCCCCCCATGTGGGCTGAGCACCAAGCCAACCACAGGTAACTGGACACATTTTACTGCCTTTGTCTGTAACCCATACTTGTATTTGCACCTCTGACTCTTATCTGTATATTATTATCCTTTTGTATATATTTGTCTAGTGTACCCTCCAAGGCGAATTAAATCTATAAACTTTAATCTGAGTTAGTCTGTCTTGATCATTGGCCTCACACGCCTATTACTCTGTCTTATATATATATAGCTACCCCAAGGCGGGTTCCTGGCCTTGTTATAAGTCGCTAACAGACCAGTCTTCTAACTAAACTAGAAACTGGTGGCAGCTTATCTGACTGGCACATTTTTGTTTAACCAGCGTGGGTAAACAAATCTCTCTAAGCCATTCAGAGTCATCGGCGAGGAGTGTGTTCTCTCGTTCTCCCTGGTTCTCCCCGTGCCCATGTGGACAGGGGTTAACAGTGGACCAGTATCTGGCTGATCTTGTTTACCCCTAAGGGGCAGCCCGGTGCCCATAACCCCCGTAGGGGGTCGACCTCGAGTGGGCCCGGCGGGAAAGGTTTTTTTTCCTGACACTATGTAAAACTTCGTCGTTCAAAAC
>JAODAL010026965.1:0-55800 GCA_025379985.1 Phyllomedusa bahiana
AGTTTTAAAATCTGCAAAAGCCCCAAAAAAGCATGGCCTTATGTAATTTCCCCTCAGGGGGGCTTTTGGGGCCCAGGAGTGAGGGGCCTACTTGGGGCCCAAAAAATTGTTTTTTTTTGGGGGGAAATAGTTTGGGCGCTAGTCCGGTTATCAGACTGGGTTCCTGAGACCAAAAGGGGTGTTGATAGTTGGACCCAAACGGGGGTTTTGTTTTCCTTGGGGGGCCCCCCGGGGAGTTGTTTTCTTGGGCCCAAACCAGTGGGGGGTTGATTTTTGGGGCCCCACCTGTGGAGTTGATTTTTGGGGTTTTCCCCATTGGATTTTGTCTTGGGGTCCACCGTGGAAAAAACCCAAACTAAAAACCCAAATTCCCCTTGGGTATTTTATTAAAAATAAAATTTTAATTTATAATAATAATAATAAAAATTCTTTTTTTATTGGGCCCCAAAAATTATTCCGCGGGCATTTTAAAAATTTCCCAAGGGTAAAGTCGCCATTACACTTTAAAGGGAACTTTCAGATGGACCGAAGGTTTGGGTGAGGGCCCGCTGTGGGGGTTTCAATTATTTGGGTGTTTGGGTGTGGAAACTTTACGGTAAGAAGTGCCAAGTTTACAATGGCCCAACCCTTTTTTCAAAAAAAGGGGGGGGTTTTTCCTTGGAAAAAGGGTTTAAACCCTGCCCCCCTGACAGAAACATCTTTTATTCGTAAGTCCCCAGGGGGAGTCCCCTAGTGTGGGGAAAGTGCAAATGTGTGTGTAGCAGTTGAGATTTAGTGGGCCAGATGAGAAGAGTTGTTCTCAGGGCCCCCCTTAAAAATGTGGGGGTTTGTGGGGTTGCTAAAGTTTATGAGTGGGGGAATGGGGTTTTTTATATGATCCTGTATTTGGATGGGAACCTGTGCATTTGAGGGACACGGGGTAGAGGCATCAGTTTAGGGGCCCGGGAAAGGGGGAAAAAGCCTGGCTGCTGCATTCTGGGACGATTGGAGAGGGGGGGGGTTTGGGGGGGAGAGGGGGGAACCGTTTTAAGAAAGGAGTTACGTAGCCCAAGAGCGAAAAGGAATAAAGAGCGGGTAATGAGGGTTTTGGTTGTTTTCACAGTGAGAAAATTGGAAAGGAATTTGGAGTTTTTCTTGGGGTTTGCAGGTAAAGGAGGGGGCAAGGGTTTGGTTATTTGGGGTTTGGGAGGACAAAATCGAATCAAAGTAAAACCCCCCCAGACACGGGCCTGTCCCTTAGGAGAGGGGGTTTGGGGGTATTTACATACAGAAACAAAAAAAAAAAAAGGGGTTTGGGGGGGGTTAGTGATGGGGGAAAAGGGACAAAAAGGTTCAGCCCTTAGTGGGTTTTAGTTTCGAGGGGAGAGAGGACGGGTGTCGAGACAGCGGACGGGGACAGTCACTGTGTTTTGTAGCTGGGTGGAGTAAATGTAAAGGGGGGGGAGGTGTAAAAATTGGGGGGTATCAGCATGGGAGATTTTTATGGAAGCCAAATCTACTGATTTTTTTGCCCAAATGGGGGCCCTGTTTTTCCAATAAAAAAGAGGGAGGCCCAAAGAATGATCCCTGAGGAACCGATGCAAGGGAAGGGGGCAGAGATCAAAACCGAAAATGGGGCCCTGAAGGAGCGTTCGGGACGGGGGTAAATGAGAACCAAGCGGGCGGGTGTTTGGGGGCCCCAATGGTGTGGCTTCCCGAGGAAAAAGGGTTTGGTGATCCACAGTTTTCAAATGCTGCAGAGGACCCAAAGAAAAGCAGAAAAGGGTATTTTACTTGAAAATTTTTGGTTTGGGGGTTCAGGAGATCTTTTAAAAAATTTTAATTTGGGCCCTTTTTCCGCGGAGTGTAGGGTGCGGAAAACCTGATTTCAGGGGGGGTTCAAAAAAGGAGTTTGTAAAGGGGGATAGGGGGTTTTGGCGGGGAGTAGCCCAAAACCGTTCCAGGAGTTTAGAGAAAAAAGGGGGTTAAAAGACGGGTCGGTATTTTGCAGCCAGGACGGGTCCAGAGAGGGCTTTTTTTAAAAAAAGGGGTTTGATGGGTGTTTAAAGGGAAAGAGGGAAAAAGATCCCAAATGGGGGAAGAGAGGGTTCTTTTTGCAGAAAGGTAAAGAGAGGACAGCTGGGAAAAAATAGATGGAAAGGTGGGGGGTTTTTGGGGGTTTTGGGGAGAGGTGGGGGGGGCGAGCGGGACAGGAGATCCCGGGGAAAACTTTTCCTCTGTCGTCAGGTCAAGGGCTGGGGGTTTTGATTGAGGAGTGCGGGGGGGGTTTGGAATGGGTTTTTCTTGGGGGACTGAGATTATGTTTACCCAGATTTTTTCAATTTTCCTTTAAAGTAAGGGGCCCAGGTTTTTCGCACGGGTTTCAGTGATTTGGGGGCCCGGGCTCTGGGGTTTTGGAGGGAGTGGAAGGGGTAAAAAAAGGCGTTTTGGGTTGTTGTGTAGTGTTGAGATGAAGGGGGGTGAAATTTTTTTTGTTTGGGGGAGTGAAGGGGAGTATGGTAAGTCCGAGCATGAATTTTTTGTGGGGGAAAAATCTGCAGGTTGCCCTTTGATTTTTTCCAAAAAGCCCCGCAACCCGGAAAATCGCTGCCAAAAAAAGCGGTTGGGTGTGCCAAGGGGGGGGGCCTTTACTTTTGGTGGTGCGGGGGTTGGGGTGGTGCCCAAAAATTTTCCAGGGGGTTGTTTAAAAAGTTTCAATTTTTTAAAGTTTGAAGCCTGGTCAGGAAATGAAGGGAGGAGATTGGGGGCAATGAGGCTGTATGGTAAGCTGTGGGGGTTTCCCAGTTTTAAGGAGCGGAAAATTTGGGAATTTTGTGTTTAGAGGTTTGTACAAAAGAAGGCTTTAAATTTTGTGATTTAAAGAAAAGGGATAAGGTTTTGGTCAGAGAGAGCTTTAAGGGGTTTTGTGAGTTAGAAATTTGGGGGGAAAAAAATGACAGAAAACCAGATAAGAGGGGTTTCCCCTCCCTTTTTGGGGTTGGGGGAGTCAAATTAAACTTTCGAGAGGCCCGAGAAGGGTTAGTGAAAGAAAAACTGTGAGGCAGGGAAAGGGGACCTTGGGGGATACATGGGGATGTTTTAAAAAAATCACCCATGTGAGAGTGGGTATTTCAGTAGAGAGGAAGTGTGGGAGGCCCTGCAGCAAAAAGATCCCGAAAATGGCGGGGTGAGCCGGGGGGTCGGGAACAACCCCGACTTGATGGGGAAAAGGGGGGGAAAGGGGTCTGGGTGTGGACCTAAAGGAGGGGAAAAATGGGGTGGGGTACAGGGGGGAAATTTTGGGGAGGGGCAATGTGGAGAGAGAAGTAAGCCCATCCCACCCGGGGCCCGTTTTCAGGTCTGGGGGTGTGGGTGAAGTGTTAGCCCCCCATAGGTGGAGGGGGAAGGGAAGCGGTGTCAGATTTCTGGAGAAAGTTTTTGTGAGGGCCCGAAAGGTTTAGGGGGTTGGAGAGAAAAAGGGGCATGAAAAGCAGTGAGTTTTTTTGCAGACGGATCGGGGATTCCATAGAGCAACTTAAAAAAGGGGAAGAAAAAAGGTTCCGCGAATAGCAAGGGGGTTAGCGGGTTTCTAGGGGGGGCAGAGGAGGACGGGGGGAAAATGAGCAGTGAAGGAGGGGGGGGGCCGGGGTTAGGAGGGGATGCCCCCGCAGCAAGAAGCAGGGAGAATGAAAAGAAAAAGCAGAAAGGTTAAATGAGGAAAATGAGGGCGTTTGTGCAGTAATAGTGTGCGGGAGGTTTGGGGTGGTTGGGAAAAGGGGAAAAAAGTGGTGGGGGGGTTCTTTGGTTTAGGGGAAGGAGAGGGGCTTAAAATGGCCAAAAAAATTTTCTGAGGGAAGGGAAGGGTGGTAAGTTGGGGCAGATGGGGGGGTTTCAAGTAGTATAAAAAGAAAGCATTTGGTTTAAATTTAAAGGGGTATGCGGGGAAGTGCAGCTATTACAAAAAGGCGAGGTCCCCGGCTCCCCCATGGGTCACTTCTGGCTCCAGTTTGGGATATTTCTGAGGATTGTTTACTTGTAATATAAATTATAAAAAAGGGGCCCCCAGGGAAATCGGTCCACGACGGGCCCCTGCAAATTTTATAAACTTTTGAAAGGCAAAAAAATTGGCTTTTGGGCATTCCGGGGGTGTAAATGGGTGGAGTACAAAAAGCTTGCACAAAGCAAAATACTTCAAGGGGGAATATTTTTGGGGTTATGGGGTACCAAAAAACAAAGGATTTAAAATATGGAAGAAGGGGCTGGGCCAAAATATCTAGACAAAAACCCTACTATTTTTAAAATAGGCAGAGACAAATTTGCTATAATGCGGTTGGGTTTGGGGTGGGATTTGGGTGGTTTACCAGGAAAAGACCCTACCATTTAAAACTAGGCAGAAGGGCAAATTTGACATATCGGGTGTGGTTTTGCTGGGATTTTTTTGTTCACCAGACAAGGGCCCTACCAATTTTAAAAGGGGAGAGGGGAAAAATTAGACATTTTACTGCTGTGGTTTGGGTTGGGGGGTTTTCTGTTTTACAGACAAAACGTAATTTAAAAAAGGCGAGGGCAAATTGACTTTTTTCTGTGGGTTTGGCTGGGATTTGGGGGTTTTACCAGAAAAAAGCATACCTGTGAAGAGGAAAGAAGAGATGAAGAGGGAAAAAGTAGTCAGTTTATTTTTACGGACTCCAAAGTTGCTATATTTTGTTCTGGGAAAATTTTGGGATGGTTTACTTGTAATTTGTACTTATAAATTTTTCAGTGAAATTTTGGCCCCCAGAACCCCCGGTCCCCGGAACCCGGGGGGTCTGCCTTTTTACTCCAAATAATATATTATTGAAATTTTACCAAAAAAAACTAATAAAAAAAAAAATAATATTGAAAAAAATGGAAGCACTGCCCGACAAGGGCGGGCCCCCCAAGGAAACTTAAAAAATACCCAAAAAATCCCAAAACGAGGTTTCTAGACACAGGAAAAATTAAAAATTTAAAAAAAAACAATAAAAAAACCCTCCCCTCCCCAATAAGGAGACAAGGGACGGTATTAAAACAAACGATACCGCACATATAGAAAATGAGCATATCCCAAAGCATTTTTCCCCCCCCGTCTTTGGGGGGGATCAGGGAAAACAAAATTTAATCTTTTTGTTGTATATTATGAAGATAAAGTTCAATTTCTTACTCCCTTTAAAGGGAGAATTTTTAATCCAGGTTTCTAGGATCCTTTTGATTAAACCGCCACTGTACTGTCAAAGCGGGTGTTTCCCGCAAAAGAAAGGTTTCAGCAACCCCTTTAAGAGCCTTTTTGGGCTATTTTTATAGGTCTGTAATGGGGCTTACCCCCCAACCCGGCAGGGCCCCGGGCTGGCTTTCCCCTTTTGGGGGGAAGTGTATGGCGCAATAAATCTGGGCGCGGAATCCCACAAATTCCCCCGTGGGAAATAAATTTCGGCAAAATAAATTTCAGTGATTCCCGGTCCCACTTGTGGAGTTGATTTTTGGAGTCCACTAGTAGAGTTGAATCTTAGGACCCACCCCTCAGCGATTGTACATACTGCCCCCAAATTTTATGGGCTCGTTTTTCCAAAGGGCCCTTACATCAAAACCGGGAGCTCTGTCACTGAGCTATCTAGTCCCTTTTGGGCAAATCAGTATTGAACCCCTTGGTTTGTTCCCCGTTTTTTCCCGCCTTGCCTTGTGACATCGTGTTTGGGTCCCCCCCATGAACTTCCGATTTAAGCCCGCCCTTTAAATTTCCCCTTTTGGGGAGGTTTTTTGTGCCCTTTTGATAAAAATTTTTGCTCTGTTTCCCGTTTAGGGTGTTACTGTCTATTTTTATTTGTGCTTTTACCCCTTTCTTCCTTTCCGAAAATTTTTTTGCTGGGCCCGCTCCTCAAAAAACTTTTAAAACCCCCCGCCCGTTACCCACCTTGGCTTGCCGACTACGCTTCCCGCTGCTCCTCAAAGGGGCTGAAAACCGGCCCCCCACGTTACCAAAAAATTGGGTTGCCCACTAGCTTCCCCCGGGCCTTTCTCCTCAAAGGGCTGAAAAAACCCCCCGATGTTCCGACGTCTGGGCTTGCCGGGCTTCGTTCCTACAAACAGGTTTCCCATAGTCCAAATTTAAGGGTCTAACCAGTCCAGATTTTTAACAGAATTAAAACCCCACCCAAAAAAGGGTTGTTGTGAACACCATGAGGGGACAAGGGGATGAGCTTCAAGAATTTGGGGCCCAATTTTCCCAAAAAAAATTTTTTAAAAATTTAAAAAACCCCGGGGCTGGAAACAAAAAAGGGAAAAATTGAGCTTCAAAGGCAACTTCTGGATAGGGATAATGCTGGCCCCGAATTCCCCTGGGACGCATGCCTCTGCCCGCAAAAAATTTTTTTGGGGGTCGTCAAACCCTTTCGGGTGATTCCTGAACCCCAAAGCCGTTTTATTTCCAAAAGCAGCCTTGGGCCTTTCACTAGTGTAGAAAAAAAGTGCTTTTTTTTAATAAAACTTTTAAAATTTAAGCTCTTGGAAAGGGGCCCCGCCCCTTTTGGGGAAAAAAAACTGTGAAACCCTTTTTAATGATTTAGATGTTTTTTCCTTTCTATTTAACCAAAATGTTTGATTTACCCACATTGTTGTGGCCCCCGTGAGGGGCCCAAAATTTCAAATCTTCTTCAAGGGCGGCATTTAAATTTTGGGGTTTTCAAGGGAGAAATTTTTGTTTGCTGGATAGCTGAAAACCCCAAAATGGGAAAACCGCCCCCAAAAGGGGTCAAATTTTGCGGGGGATTGTCAGAAATGGTGGGAAAAATGAGCTTGCCCGAGTTGAGGCCCCCGGTTTAATTTTTAGGACTTTGTTCAAAATGTGCATTAGAAAACGACCCCGAGGCTTGGGTGAACGTGAAGGGAAAGACGGGAGTGGTTTTAGAAAAAGTCCCCCTACTCCTTTTGTAAAAGCAAATTTAAAAACCCCAAACAAAGGATGAAACGACCCTGAACCCCTTGGATTGATGTTATCCGAAAACCCACTTTCTGCAGCAGAGAAAGAGAGGTGTCGACAGGAAAAATTTTTGCCTTCTACTGTGGGGGCTTAGACCCTTATTTCCCCTTTTTTTTTTCCCCAAAAAGGTTTAAAGGTCTTTGCCTTTCACCTTTTGCCAAAACAAAAAAAGCAATTTGTCCTTTTTTGGGGAAAGCGGGTTTTTTTTCGTGCAGGAAACCCCTTTTATTGGGACTTTTTGATAAAGACCCAAAAATTACTTTTCCCCTCCTCTTTTTTGGGAAACCCAAAAAAGTCATTTCTTTGAAACCATAAAAAGCAATTTTTCAGTATGTTGGATTCTGGGGGGGGAAGGAAAATTTTATGGCTTACAATTTGCCCTTGGCAATAACAATTTGCGGTAGAACAAAATCCACACCAATTGTAGGGGGGAATGTTTAGGGTTACCTTTTTTCATTGGCCTGAACTCATGAGACAAATTCAATTGGGTTTCCTGTTGAACCTAATCATCATGAAACATAAGTTTTCATCCATTTTGTCTCCCAAGTTTCCAGTATTTTTTGGGGGGGTTTCCCTGGTTTTTCATCCCTAAAACCCCTTTTAACAACTGGAAACAAAAAATGTTTTTCCTTCCCCCTTTTGGAATTTTGTAAAAAACAATTGTCTTCCCCAAATTTTATCTGTCAAAAAACAAATACAAATTTTAAGATTTTCCCAAACAGACTTTTGATAATTTTACCTCTAGTTTCAACAGCGCGATGTTGTAGTTAAAAAAAAAACTGATCTTTTACCCCTCATCGTCAATTTTGATTTTTTCCCCCCGAGGGTTTTTTTCCGGAAACCCCCATTCCTTTTGGGCGAATCACAACCTCCGGAACCGAATTTTTAAAAATACCCAGGGGAATACTTAGATGAGAAATTTTAAAAAAAAGGGTTCATTGCCTTCTTCAAACCCCCCGCTGGAGCACCCTTTTCTTTGTGGAAAAAAAGGGGCTCAACCCTGCGGACCTTTTACCCACACAGAGAACTTAAATTTTAAAATTTAAAATTAAAAAAAATTTTCCTTTTCCTTAATTCCGAAATTGCTAGAAAAACTCCGGGTTTGCCAAGTTTTTTACAAAAATGGCTTTAAGGGGGGGCCCACTCTCATACACATTGTCCAGGAGATAAGTGGAAAAGACTGCCTTTAGAACCAGAAAATTTGGGCATTTTGAATAACCCAATTTTGTCTTCGGTCTTTTAATTTCTTTGCAACCCTTTCCCTTTAATTTAAAAATTTTTTTTGAGACTTTCTAGACAATTTGGGGGTGGTGTATTGATTTAATTCCCTTTTATTTTTCAGACACCTTGGAGGACATCGCAGTTTTGTTCCATTTTGTCCCGGAAAGATAAAGAATAATTTTTCTTTTTACCTAATTTGGAAAAAAAAGGGGATTTTGAAAAAAACCAAAAATTTAAATTTTTTTGAATATTTTTATTCCCCCGAAGGATAAGTTGGATCCCAGTAAAATCAAAGGGTTTTGGTGAATTTGGCCCACTCCAAGAAAAATTTTAAAGGGGTGTTCAGCGATTTTAGGGTTTTTCTAAATTTTTTAAAAATAGATTCATAAAAGACTTCTCCAAGGGTATCTTGCCAATCCCCAACCAATTTTCTCACTAAAAAAAAACAAAGGGATTCTATTTGGGCTCCCAAAGAAACCCAAAAGGGATCCTTCCAAAAAATTAAAGACTTACTTTACTTCCGCACCCCTTTTTGTCCATCCCTTTTTGAGTTACCTTTCTTTTTTGAAGTAGAGCCTCGAACTTCTTGGGGAGCGGTCCGGGCCCCAACGAGTTGGGACAAAATGCAACTTATCCATGTGCATTTCTTTCTTTTCCATGTTCCCCGAAAAGAAATATGACATTTGGGAAAAAAGAAAACTGTTTGCCTTAAAGTTGCCTTTCTCTGAGTGGAAGGGCATCTTTTGGAAGGAGCCCAAACAAACCCTTAAAATGTTCTTTTGGGACCACAAAAATTTAAGTTCTTGTACAGCTAAGAGATTATCCCGCAAAAAGAGCATGGTGGGCCTTATTTTTCCCAGATTTAATTTTTTTATTTTTTTTCTAATGGTTCAAGGAATGGAAAGGCTGTGGGTTTTTCCGGGTTTTTGGGTGAACCAAAAGGGAGGTTTAAAAAAGGGTCCACTTTTTTTTCTCCCAATGGCCAGACGGAGAGGAAATAATTTAACTCTGGACAATTTCCTCCGTTGTTTTTTTTTTTTCCCACCTCCAGGGGTTGGGCTGGGTTTTGGGAAAATTTTCCCAAATTTAGAGTTTTTCCTACAACCAAAATCCAAAAAATAATTTTAATTTACAAAGCCCTTTTTTTGTAAGTTTGGGTTAACCCCGTCTTTATTCCCCAAAACTACCGTTTAAAAATTTCCCATTCCTGTGTTTCCCCCCCGATTAACTAAAATTTAAAGAAACCCCAGGGAAAAATACTAAAAAGATCCTACTAGAAGTCAGGAAAATATAAAAAAATCAGAAGATAAACCTCGCCCAAAGGGTTCCCCCCCAAATTTAAAGTTTTGTGATAAGGTTTGGCATCTACTAAAATTAAAAATGTTCCTCTTAAAAATTGGGTCAGAAATTTATGGGCCCTTTCAGATTTTGGCACAAATTTTAAAAAAGGGTGGCCTTTCGTTTAAAAAATTTAACAAACTAAAAAATCCATCCGGTTTTCCCATGTGTATTGCTCAAGCCATTCAGAAAACCCTTTTTCCGGAAGAATCACCCACCCCCTGCACCATTAAAGACCCAAGGGCAGGGAAGAAACATTGTTAGAAAATTTTAGACCGAATTTTCAGGGGACTTTGCAAATTTGTGAAATGGAAGGGCTAGGCCCAGAAAAAAAATTTATGGGAAAAAAAAAATAACCCGAAAAAACATCCCCCCTGAGATGTCCAGGGGCCCATCCGAAAGGAGGAAAACACGTCAGGACTCGAATTAGGACCCTTGCACCCCAAACCCTTTAGACATGCTCACTGGCTATCGGCCCTTTTTGGACAGTCCGTTTGAACCTTGTTAGTTCCCTGTTTTTACTCATTTTGTCCACCATAAACCCTATTAAGCCCACTTAAAAACTTCCTTTTGGGTGAGGTTTATTGTGCCCTGCTGATAATTTGTCAATAACCCCCAAAAAAATTGGGAATTGCAAGGAAAGGAGTGATTTTTGATCGCTTTTTTTATTTTTTTGCGTAGGCAAATTAAACTTTCAGTTCTTATCTGTTAAAACAAAACGTAATTTTATTATATAAAAATTTTAACCTCTATACCCACTATTTAAAAAACTGTTTCTACCCAAATTTTTAAACCCTTTTTTTGCTTCTAAAAAGAAGGAAAAAACTCCTTTTTTTATCAGTTGGTGGAGACCACCTTTTAATGGAAGCCTTATATCATTTAATTTAGCAAAATTACTAGCTCCGTGAGGGTCCCAACCCTAACTTGGCGTCACCCCTAATCTCAACAAATAAGGCCCCCTTGTGACACCCCTGCAGCAGGTGACACTTGTAGATAGAGGTAAGAAATCACAATTTAAAACGTCATATCTGACCTCCCCGACTTGTTTCGCCAGCTAACCTGGCTTCATCAGGGCTTAGAGGTCCGATCACATGTGGTCTAAGCTCACTTCCTTTTATATTATGTTAGGTAAACACCCTATTCAGGTACTCACCAATTAGCCATCAGAGAATCCACATAAAGCCCACTCCCCCTTCCGCTCTCCTGCACGCACACTCATAACATGTGCTGCTTAAGCTGCCACCATGCTCCCATAGACATCAAACCTCAGACAAGTTCGCCATCTCCATAACGGGCTTGCGCCCCATTTTACCGTACTGCCCGCGCCAACGCACTGCACCAACAGACACCTCAGCCCTGACTGTGATGGGCTTCGTTCTCATTTCTCTCATATTATTGCAACTGCATAGCTCACCTAGAACGAACTAAGCAGAATAGGTGTTACATTCCACAGCACACTACCAGCTTTATCAACTCCCATAAGCCCCTTCTCTTCCATGTCTAATATGCGTATTAATTGGGAATATAAATTCCATTTTACAGTACACTATTGTCATATTATCTTCCCATAAAGCACTTCTCCTATATATGTAATATACATATTCCTTTTTATAAAGCTGCCGGCCCTATTGAATACATGTTCCATTGTACTGTACAGTACTCTACGTTGTTCCTCATTTTCCCTGTGTCCTGTAATGATGATAGGTATTGATCACGTTTTCTATTTAACAAATTAGGGATGTATGTATATTGCTTTTGTGCATGGAGGGGTTTGTTGGCAGCTGAATCGTATGGGATATGCACTCTTGTTGTTTTGGCGAGATGCAGCCCGGGAGTGGATTGCTACCTATTCATGTATGTACTCATCTATGTATAGATTTATTGTTTCTGCTCGCTGCTTTGATCTAGCGCGAAATAGATGCAACTAGATGCAATAACGGTTGAAGATACTAATATATTTTGCATGTTCCCCTATTTTTGCATGCTCCCATTGTGACATAATGAATTAGATGGCTAGCCGTGAGCCGTAAGAGAGAATCTTCAATGGGGAACTTGTGAGGTCAAACTGTGGGAGGGAGGCAGGGCTAGCCATAGAGCCTGCAGCTTTATTAAAATGAATATGAATATTACATGTAAAAGAGAAGGGGTTTATGGAAATAGTCTTGAGACAATACTGTACAGTACAATGGAACATGTATTCAATAGGGCCGACAGCTTTATTAAAATGAATATGTATATTAGATATATAGGAGAAGTGCTTTATGGGAAGATAATATGACAATAGTGTACTGTACAATGGAATTTATATTCCCAATTAATATGCATATTAGACATGGAAGAGAAGGGGCTTATGGGAGTTGATAAAGCTGGTAGTGTGCTGTGGAATGTAACACCTATTCTGCCTAGTTCATTCTAGGTGAGCTACACAGTTGCAATAATATGAGAGAAATTATTGCTACTTAAGTTGCTGTTTCATTTTCCTGTATTTGGGGTCCTTCTTATTTTGTTGTGGGGCTCAATTAATTCCATTTACACAACACTGAAGAAATGACACTTAGATACAATGTAAAGTAGTCAGTGCACAGCTTGCATAACAGTGGAAATTTGCCATGTGCTCAAAATAACTCAACACACAGGGTTTAGGTCTGGAGACATGCCTGGCCAGTCCAGCATCTTTACCCTCATTTTCTTTAGCAAGGCAGTGATCATCTTGGAGGTGTGTTTGGGGTCATTATAATGTTGGAAGACTGCCCTATGTCCCAGTTTTTGAAGGTAGGGGATCATGCTCTGCTACAATATTTCACAGTACATGTTGGCATTCATGGCTCCCTTAATGAACTGTAGCTCCCCACAGCCGGCCGCACTCGTGCAGCCCCAAACCATGACACTCCTACCACCATGCTTGACTGTAGGCATACACACTTGTCTTTGTACTCCTCATCTAGTTGCCACCACATACGTTTGACACCATCTGAACTAAATAAGTTTATTGTGATCTCATTAGATCACAGGACATGGCTCCAGTAATCCATGCCCTTAGTCTGTTTGCAGGCTTTCTTGTAAATCATCTTTGGAAGAGGCATCCTTCTGGGATGACAGCCATGCAGAACAATATGATGCAGTGTGCAGCATATGGTCTGAGCACTGGCAGGCTGACCCCCCCCCCCCACACACACACACACACACACTCCTGTAACCTCTGCTGTAATGCTGACAATGCTGTAATGATGTCTATTTTGAAAAGACAATCTCTGGATATGTTGCTGAGCATGTGCACTTCTCAGCAAAACCTGTTCTGAATGGATCCTGTCTTGTTAAACCGCTGTATGGGCTCAGCCACAGTGCTTCAGCTCAGTGTCAATCTACTTTAGTCTAGGCCATTTTTATATAGAGCAATAATTCTTTTTTTGAGATACTCAGAGAGTTCATTGCCATGGGGGCCCTTCAACTCTAGTGCCATTTTTAAAAAATTTGAAAAATTTGAGAAAGTATGAAAAGAAAGACCTTGCTCCCCTTTAAACCTGAACCTTGAAACATAAGAGTAATGACACCGTGAAGGGGAAATGGCGAGTTGGGCACAATTTGTCCATTTTCCCTTATGAGTGTATTTACTTTGTTGCCAGTGGTTTAGACATTGATGGCTGTGTGTTGAGTTATTTTGGGGGTGCACCAAAGTTACACTGTTACCAGCTGTACACTGACTTCTTTACATTGTATCAAAGTGTTTACTTGTGTTTTTCCCCTGAAAAATACAATATTTCAAAAATTGGGGGTGTATCATTTTTTGAGATACAATAGCTGATATTACTCTGGGTTACAGACACGACTAGCCCCTTTCCCGGTACACCATGTACAAAGGGGAAAAGGGAAAGGTTTATTTTCCCAACACCCATTGCCCTTTTTTTTAGGGATAAATTCCTGAATATTCCTCCATTAACATATTTACTCGATGGCAGTCAATCACAGAGAGAAACCTCTCACCCCCTGCCAACCATTATTATTAGACAGTGATCTCTGTCAGCCATCCTCTTTCTCCTTTAAAGTTTTTACGTTTTTTTCCAATCCTCGTCTGCAGAGATATTTCTCAATAAATCTTCCATCTACTGTACCTACTTCTTTCCCATCCCAACGTTATCGGGAAACTGCACATTGGTAGCATGTATTACTTCGCTCATCTTTTTGCCTGTCAACCCTGAATTCCCCGGGGCATAGCCAATTGGGCTTTCAGCTCTTCCTCCTCTCTAACATCATGTAGTAGGAAATGTTTCATGTCACATTATAGTGGAGTTATTATATCACACACCATTGTACAGTAATAACATAGAAAGGAGTTACAGAGGTGCATGAAAGTTTTTGAACTCTTCAAAAGTTTTATTTTTCTGTATAAATGTGATTTAAAAGTACATCAGATTTTCACACAAGTCCTAAACGTAGATACAGTATAAACAACTAAATCTAACAAATAAGTAAAAAATATTAGACTTAGTCCCCTTTAAGAAAACGGGAAACCCTCTCCGGCCATTCAAAAATAGAAGACAAAATGTAGGAGAATAGACAAAAGTATTCTCCTATTTATTAAGTCAACTAGAGTTTCTGTGTTACATCTGTTTTCTATTTTGTGTGTTTTATTTTTTGGAGTGGTTGCATAATAACTGCTTGGATAGTGTTGGGCCGCCGGGTGCACAGACTTTAAATAACTCTTTCATAAAGCCACTGAAAATGGTAGTCTGAACAAAGTAGAGAGGAACTGATCCTGATGTGTCCAATCATTATTTGATAAAGTCTAGTGTGTGGTTTAGTTTTTCAACGTATTCCATTGTTTCTTGTCTTATTTCCCTTTGGGGCCAGTTCTAGAGTTTGTAGTTCTTGAGTGTAATAGATTTTTGGGCACAGTATGTCTTTTGGGGCCCCAACGCAATTTTTTGTGCGCTTAGTATCTAGAACACCTAATCTATAACCTGTTCTACTGCGGGTCATAAGGGGTTTGGCGCTTTCAGCTCCAAAACAACAAATCAGCTCAGGTAAACCCTTTTAACTTGTCTGCCTTTCCAGCAGTAATGCCCCAGTTTTCCTGTCTTCCCATCATAAATGTGTAGAATGATACGGTTGTGGTACGACACGCCTCTAGAACGCACCTTGATCTCAGGCACATTACAAAGTGCTGCGGGCACCCAATATTTCCCTAATTTTTAGTGCAACTAAATTTTAAAAACTAAAAACAGGGCTGTGCCCCGTTTTTTTATTGAAAAACCCCCAAATTTTTTGCCCCACCCCCCCTACCCACATTCTCCTTTGGGGTTCTTTAATTTTTTGCGCCCTTTTTTTGTTTAGGCTCGGTTGTAGCTTAGGGACATTTTTTAGGGAAAATCTTTAGGGTTAATTTTAGTGATAGAGGTTCTAGTGTTCTGGGCAGTTTTAGAGTACATTTTAGGGAAAGAATTACAGACAGTAATTTAAGGTCAGTTATCACCATTACTCTCTCTCGAGATGCATTTAGGGGCAATAGAGTAAGGCTGTGCCCGTAAGGGAAGTGTCAAAATTTTGACGTGGCTTTCAATGTAGTTTTTTTCTACCTGATTTACAGTCAGAAAACGCGTGATTAAAATACGGTAGAAAGAGTGGGGACTACAACTCAGATTGAGGTCTATAGGGATGCTTTTACAGCCAGATATTTACAGTTTTTAAAACCTGAATCTGCGTAAAAATCCAACTATAAATACTAATTGTGTAAACAGGCCCTAATTTTTCTAATGCAAGTTTATTTATCAAGTGAAAAAGAAGTACATTTCAGAAGAGGGACAAGGGGCTATGGCCAAAAATACAGACCGTCCGTTTAAAAGAGGCACACTTGGCAGGCATATTATTATATGTAGTCTATTGAAGAACATTTGCACATTTACTTATAATTGCATCATGTCGGTGTGTAGAGATTTAATGCTTTTACACTCCACTAGCATTTGAATTTCTAAGAGGGTCATGGGAAACTCTCCAGCTGAACACTCCAATGACATCTATTGGATTCCTCAAGACGCACTGAACCCTGCAACGTGATAGGGATTCAAGCCATGTTCTGTTCATCTGCAGACAGCTTTAAAGAAGACCTCCAGAGACTAAAATATTATAACTTTCTCAAATGTGTTTAATCAGGGAAATGAATGTGTTTTAGCTGTAATTTAGTTTTAAAAAACAGCACCGGCCCTTTAAGACAGGACTGAAGTCAGGCCAATTCGGTTTGATTGGATGGATCACTATGATGACAGCTCTGCGAAACTTCATTCCTCTGAGCTGAGAGAGTCCACTGTGCAGGGTGAGCCGGTAAGTCTGTACCATCTGTACACTGGGAGGCTCTGTGCTGCTATCTTCACGCTGGTTGTTATTACACTGGCAGCATATGGATGCCTGTGTGCTATGGAGTAGGAGGCTGGAAGCAACAGGTAAACTCTGTCACACTATGTCCTCAGTGTGCTGTGCCTGCTACAGTGTATGTACAGTGAGAGACTCAGATTAACCCTGTACAAGCAGCTATGTCCTCAGCTCCCCCTGCACAGTTGGTATCTCCCACAGAAGGAATCTTACCAGATTGTGACCTCTGCCTGACAAAATGAAAGTAAAACCTGTTTCCCTGTAATACTGAGGGAAACCCTCTGATTTGCTAATGACATGTATTTGAGAACAGTCTTATAATTTCATCTACTATAAATCTTTGTGTGTTTGTGTGGTGGTGATAGGTGCTCTTTAAGGCGTTAAGTTTCCACTGACACTGACATGGTGCTTCTCCCCAATGACATACATTACCCCTTCTAGGCCACACTTAGGGGGACATGTATAAAGATCGGCGCATCGAAGCGCCTGTTTTCACGTTTTTTTCCGTGAAAACTGCACCTGATGTATGTCGGCACCGAAGTGCACTCATACATGCGGGCAAACTTCGACACCTCCGACAGACAGAGCACATTAAAATAGGTCTGCCTGTCGGAGCTGAAATGCACCTTACTTTGCCGACCCGCATTCATACATGCATTGGTGTTTTCGAATGTGGTGCGTCCCGTCCCAGAACGCCCACCGCACACCCCTTCATGGTAGGCGCATTACAAAGAGGCAAATCTTGCACCTAATGCGCTTAACACATAGGGGAGGTGCTTCCGACAGCGGAGCCGGCACAGAGAGGCGCATTATACGCCAGAAAACCAGCGAAAACTCCGATCATACATGTCCCCCATAGTGCCTCTCACCTAGTCAGCCAGCAAGTTCTAATCTGCACTGACAAAGGGCAGATACCCAGAAACAGCTGTTTGCAGATGAACAAAACTGGTATGGCTTGATTCCCTTTCACATTGCAAGGCTCAGTGAGTCAAATGTGACTTGAGGAATACATGGCGCTGGAGAGTTCAGCTCTCTTCCCATAATCCTTTAGAATATTATAATTACATTATAATCTTTGCTGTTTTCATTGCACACGCAGGACACATCATCGAGATCTAATAGGTTCTTTGTAATGGGGCCAAATGACTCTATAAGTAAATGATTGCTCCAAAGTCATCTACAAATGGGGTTCTCTTCCACTGAACTTTTGGAACTCATTATTATATCAGAGCCCGAGTCCTAAGCGGGTGCTTTGGTAGAACCGCCTGACCTTAAGCGGTACCCGCTGACCCCGGTTAGCATATAAATCTACACTATTATGCGGTATTAATCCCCCCGTCCACTTTCGCTCTGTCTTTTCTTCTCCTCTGCTTTGTATTCTGTTCAAGGAACCAGAAATCACACCATGAACATTTCAGTAGAAATTGTGGGAGAAGCACAGGAGGAGCTAGCGTCAATGGTATAGCAAATAATTTTTGGACTAGAAGGTATGATTATCATCGGTAACTGCAGTCTATGGGGAGCTCCTGGAGCAGCTATTTAAGTGCAATCTCTGAATTTCTGAAGAAGTCATAACACTGATAAATAATGTAACGTTGTAATCCAGTGCGAGACGCTATATTCGCTCTCAGTACTTTCCTTGCAGATCTGCATGATTAATACACAATAAAACACATCACTCAAAGAGACAGAACATTCATGGATCAATTTCCTTCCACTTGTACTTATCATAAGATGTTATAATGCACAAGTCAGATGCCGTTTCCTTGAGACATCTGTTCAGTCTGGAAACTGGAGAAAAAGGGCAGAAATTTGTGATGGAAAAAAAATGCAATTTCTATGAAACATTCTGATCAGTTATTAAATTGGTCATTGAAATGTACAAGATGTGGCATAACATTATGCTTCTTTGCACCATGCCATAATAGTACAATGTGGGGGGTGGGTATTTCCTGTACCATGCCATAATAGTAGAATTTAAGGAGTGGGTACTTCCCTGCACCATGGTGCTATAATATGATCTGGGGAATGGGTACTTCCTTCCTGTTCCATGCCATAATAGTAGAATGTACGGAATGGGTACTTCCCTGCACCATGGTGCTATAGTATGATCTGGGGAATGGGTACTTCCTTCCTGTTCCATGCCATAATAGTAGAATGTAAGGAATGGGTACTTCCCTGCACCATGGTGCTATAGTATGATGTGGGGAGTGGGTACTTCCTTCCTGTACCATGCCATAATAGTACAATGTGGAGAGCGGGTATTTCCTACACTATACCATAACAGTAGGATGTGGGGAGCGGGTACTTCCTGCACCACGGTGTTATAGCATGATATAGAAAACGGCTATTTCTTACACAATGCTGTAATAGTACGATGTGGGGAGCACTTCCTGCACCATGATTTAATAATTTTTTTCTCCTGCAATTTATATGTCATGCACTGTAGTATTTGTAATATTTGTCTTACAATTAACACGGTCACTTTTCATATTTATGACTATATACGTCATATATCATTACATTTATTAGACACTTGCTTAATTTCATGATGATCCAGTACATGTAAGAGCAGTACAGGACATGTAGAAACACACTGTACTGTAGAGAGGCGCTACTAGACTGCCAATCTCTCTATGCACCTCACTAATACATGTAAGAGCAGTACAGGACATGTAGTACCACACTGTACTGTAGAGAGGCGCTATAGACTGCCAATCACTGCATGCACCTCACTAATACATGTAAGAGCAGTACAGGACATGTAGTACCGCACTGTACTGTAGAGAGGCGTTATACACCGCCAATCCCTTCATACACCTCATTAATACATGTAAGAGCAGTACAGGACATGTAGTACCACACTGTACTGTAGAGAGGCGCTATAGGCCACCAATCAGTGCATGCACCTCACTAATACATGTAAGAGCAGTACGGGACATGTAGTACCGCACTGTCCTGTAGAGAGGTGCTATAGACTGCCAATCACTGCATGTACCTCACTAATACATGTAAGAGCAGTAAAGGACATGTAGTACCGCTCTGTCCTGTAGAGAGGCGCTATAGACCACCAATCATTGCATGCACCTCACTAATACATGTAAGAGCAGTACGGGACATGTAGTACCGCACTGTCCTGTAGAGAGGAGCTATAGACAGCCAATCACTGCATGTAACTCACTCATACCTTTTAGAGCAGTAAAGGACATGTAGTACCGCACTGTCCTGTAGACAGTGTAGAGCCGCTACTAGACCACCAATCACTGCATGCACTGCACTAATACATGTAAGAGCAGTACAGGACATGTAATATCGCACTGTACTGTAGAGAGGAGCTATAGACCACCAATCACTGCATGTACCTTACTAATACATGTAAGAGCAGTACAGGACATGTAGTACCACGTTGTACTGTAGAGAGGCGCTATAGACCGCCAATCACATAGTAACATAGTGAATACAGTTGAAAAAAGACATATGTCCATTAATTTTAACAAAGGGTGGGGGAAACGAGGATGAAGAGAAGGAGCTAAGGATTTTTAAGCTTTGTGTCCCTTACTGATGAAGAATTTAGAACCCATAAGGCAAGAACCAATGTGCAATAAATTAATATTTAATTTTTGATTCCAAAGTTGCCATCAGACGGGATCTAGAATTGGATACGGCTACATAAGTGTTAATATTATTTAGTAGTAATTAGTTATCTAAGTCTTTTTTGAAGCCGTCACCTGTTCCTTCTGTAACCAGCTCCTGGGGGGCCTCCTCCACAGATTCACAGTTCTCATGGAGGGAATGTCCTCTTTGTCTTTTTCACCATACTTTTTACCTGGAGCTGTCTTTTCTCAAGACTAAATAAGTTTAATTATTTTAACCTCTCCTCATAACTAAGATGCTCCATTCCCCTTATAAGTTTGGTTGCTCGTATTTGTACTGGAGCCAAGAACTGAACAGCATATTCCGGATGAGGCCACACCAATGCTTTATATAGCAGTAATATTACATCCCTGTCCCACGAGTCCATGTCTCTTTTAATACACGCCAATATCCTGCAGGCATTAGAGGCAGTTGATCTAAATAGCTTTAAAGCAGTGTAGGATACGCCAGTATGTATGAACCTGTTCTTCTATAGTTCATACATTTGGCGCATCGTAGGTGTAATCCTGACGTGAAGTCTATCTGTGCCGCCTAGTAAAAAAGTAGAAAAGACTCAGCAGAATTCCTGACAGCTAGGACCAGGCTTACTGATGTTAATTATAAAACTAATTAAATAAAATAATTTCCCCAAAATATAACATTAATAAAAAATTATGTCATATAAAATTAAAGTCTAATTTCATAATAATAAATAAATATTAAATTATATATTATAAATAGTGATGAGCGATTGTGTCAACTATCGTAATCGATTCGATAGTCGATATCGTCAATTATCATGACGATTTCCGATAGTCGATAATAGATTATCGCCGATGACCATTAAAGTCTATGGGAAAGGAACAACACCTTCATTCTTACACCCAAACAGGGTGAAAAGCTGGAATTAACATCCACAACTTCAAATGGATACGTGTACATCTTAGGCAACACACTTAGGTTAAAAAAGCCAAGAAAAAAAGTCCCCACACCTTCACTATCCCTGCTTGTACCACAGCATACCTTAAATGCATGAACCCACAAATTAAAAAGTGCCAAAGGCAGTATTTTTTTAAACCCCAATTTTACTTGAACTGGACTTGACTATCCCTGTACGGGAACCAGCATGCCCCTTTAAACCCTGCATGACCCACGATTAAAAAAGTCCCGGAAAAAGGGTCTTTGAACCCCATTTTAGTTGAACTGGACATTGACTATACCATCCTGACCCACAGCATGACCCCCAAACCTGCATGACCCCCAATTAAAAAAGTCCCGGGAAAAAAAAGGAGTTTTTTGAACCACCATTTTGAAAAACGGGACATAGACTATCCCTGTCCTGGACCGTAGCATGCAGGTTGCATTAACCACTGAAGAACAGATTGGCGACAATGTTTTTTACTGAGATTCACAGGGCACCGACACAGCGATGACAGGCCTGAGGGTCCAGCAACCGAAGATCCGCTGGCTTTTGTGTTGTCGCCAGCACTGGAAGGAGCACCTTCTCTCGTAGCTCTACCTCCATGTCCTACACCCCTCCATGTCCTACATTTCGCTCCATGTTCAGAAAGATATAAATTTAAAAAGGTATGGAAGAGTTTTTAACAGTCTCTTATTGAAAGACGGCAAATCACAGCTATTCTTAAATCCCTCTAATTTCCAATAGCCAACTAGGATTAGAAACAGAATTGTTTCTATTGAATACCTGTGAAATGCGGTCTGGTGGAAGAACCGTAAGACAAAATCAACAGTGCTTCCTTCAGTCCCAGGGATTTACAACTGCCCAATAGGACTAGGAATTGATAGTTTTCAACAAACCATCATACAAGTGCGCTATCTGCGCCAAACTGAGTGTAACGGGTATGGTGGATTCGCTGGACCACCGCTAGCGTTGGTAAAAGCCACGTCAGGGAACGGAGTCTAAGTAGCCCCCGGTTTTCACCAGAGCCCGCCGCAAAGCGGGATGGACTTGCTGCGGCGTGAGGCTACCAGGTCGTTACCCCTGACGTGACTGGCCGGGGTAGTGCGTGGTACAGAGTCGTAATCCGAAGGCGTAGTCGGGGACAGGCAGAAGGTCAGGGCAGGCGGCAGAGGTTCGTGGTCAGAGACAGGCAGACGGTCAGGGCGGGCGGCAAACAGGCAAGGTCAGGAACGTAGCAAACGGACTGGTACACGGGCGATCAGAACAGACTCTCAATACACTCAAACTAACTGGACGCACACCAACGAACTGGCAAGGTGTGTGGGGGGCGTGTACCTTAAATAGGACCAGCGCCCAGCAATAACCAATTACTGGGGCGCTGGCCCTTTAAATCCCGACCAGCCGTCGCGCGCGCGCCTAGGGACACGGGCACGCGCGCGGCGGCCGGAACAGACAGGGGCAGCATTCACCGGAGCGTGGCTGGTAAGTGCCGGCGCCCGGGCAGCAGGGAGATGGGCGCGGGCAGCCGCGGCACCCGCGCCGAGAGCCCGGGCAACAGGGAGATGGGCGCGGGCAGCCGCGGCACCCGCGCCAGGAGCCCTGCAGACAGAGGGGAGACCGCGGGGCGCAGCGGTGCCCGCGGCTCCCATGACAGTACCCCCCCCTTAGGTCTCCCCTCTTTTTGGAAACCTAGCAAGGAGGTCAGAGGACAGGTTGGCCTCAGGTTCCCATGAACGCTCCTCAGGCCCGAACCCCTTCCAGTCGATAAGGAAGAACCGCTTCCCCCTCACTGTCTTCTCCGCCAGGACCTCCTTGACCTCAAAGATGTTATCAGAATCGGCCACAGGAGAAGGCGAGACAGATCTACGGGAGAAGCGATTCAGCACCACAGGCTTGAGGAGCGAGACATGGAAGGAGTTCGGGATACGCAGAGTGGGAGGCAAGCGGAGCTTGTAGGACACCGGATTTAACTGCCGAAGTACCACAAAAGGGCCCAAATACTTGGGACCCAGCTTGTAGCTGGGCACTTTGAAGCGAATGTACTTGGCAGATAGCCAAACCCTGTCACCCGGCTTAAATATGGGCGCCGGTCTCCGGTACCTGTCAGCCTGGGCTTTGATACGAGAGGAGGCCCGTAGAAGGGCCTGACGTGTGACCTGCCAGAGAGACTTGATGTCCCGTACTTGGGCATCCACGGCGGGAACGTCACACGCAGAAGGCAGAGGGAGAGCGGGCGGGATGTAGCCCAAGGACAACAAAAAAGGGAGAGGCTCCTGTGGACTCAGAGTCCAAGGAGTTGTATGAAAATTCCGCCCAGGGGAGGAGGTCCGACCAGTTATCCTGGCGGGCGGAAACAAAATGTCGTAGGTAGGTCCCCACCATTTGGTTTGACCCCTCTCTACCTGCCCGTTGGTTTGAGGGTGATAGCCGACGAGAAGTCCAGCTGGACCCGTAATTGAGTACACAGAGCCCGCCAGAATTTAGACACAAACTGGACTCCTCTATCAGAAACTATATGTAACGGGAGCCCATGTAGACGAAACACGTGCTGGAAAAAAGTGTTGGGCCAATAAATGGGCGGAGGGTAACCCGGGCAAGGGACAAAATGGCCCATTTTAGAGAACCTATCGGTCACCACCCAAATGACTGTATTACCCGATGAGGCCGGGAGGTCGGTAATGAAGTCCATGGCGATATGGGACCAAGGACTTTCAGGCACAGGGAGAGGTAGTAGTAGACCCGAGGGTCTGAGGCGAGGGACCTTGTTGCGAGCACAGGAGGTGCAGGCCAGGACATAATCTCTAACATCATGAGCCAGGGTGGGCCACCAGTAATAGCGGGAGATTAACCGCAGAGATTTATGCACTCCAGGATGGCCAGCAGCACGGGAAGAGTGTCCCCACTTTAGAATACGAGGCCGCATGGCCGGGCGGACATAAGTCTTTCCCGAGGTGGGTGTTTAAGCTCCACGGGGGCTGCCGTGAGGAGCCGTTCTGGAGGAATTATATGCTGCAGAGGTTCTTCTGTGCCCACAGTGTCAGAGGATCGTGTTAGGGCTTCCGCCCTGACGTTCTTCTCAGCTGGCCGAAAGTGAAGGAAGAAGTCAAAGCGGCGAAGAAGAGGACCACCTGGCTTGACGAGGATTTAGACGTTGAGCAGATTGAAGATAGAGGAGGTTCTTGTGATCTGTGAAGATTTCGAAGGGGTGGCGAGCCCCCTCCAACAAATGCCGCCATTCTTCTAGGGCCAATTTAATGGCCAATAGTTCACGATCTCCAATAGAATAATTTCGCTCGGCTGGCGTGAAGGTTCTTGAGAAGAATCCGCAAGTACGCAGTTTTCCGGAGGCAGACTTTTGCAAGAGGACAGCTCCGGCACCTACAGAAGAGGCATCCACCTCTAGAACAAATGGACGCAGTGGGTCCGGGCGAGATAGCACAGGGGCCGAAGCAATGCGGACTTGAGATGCTCAAAGGCTTCTTGAGCTTCGGGAGACCAGGATTTGGGGTTGGCGTTTTTCTTCGTCAGTGCCACCAGCGGGGCCACGAGCGTGGAGAAATGTGAGATGAACTGTCTGTAGTAGTTCGCAAAGCCCAGAAAACGTTGGATAGCCCGAAGACCCACTGGTCGAGGCCACTGTAGAACTGCAGACAGTTTAGAAGGGTCCATCTGGAGTCCTTGATCCGAGACTATGTACCCCAGGAAGGGCAACGAAGTGCGCTCGAATAGGCATTTCTCTAATTTGGCATACAACTGATGGTCTCGGAGACGTTTGAGCACCAGGCGGACGTGATGTCGGTGAACCATTTGGTCCGGAGAGAAGATCAGGATGTCATCCAAGTAAACGATGACACAGACATAGAGGAGGTCGCGGAAGATCTCGTTGACGAAGTTCTGGAAAATGGCCGGAGCGTTGCAAAGGCCAAAGGGCATGACCAGATATTCGAAGTGGCCATCACGGGTGTTAAAGGCTGTTTTCCATTCGTCGCCTTCCCGAATACGAATCAGATTATAAGCACCACGAAGGTCCAATTTAGAGAAAATTTTTGCGCCACGTAGGCGGTCAAATAGCTCTGAAATCAAAGGCAGGGGATATCGATTCTTTATGGTTATCTTATTTAGACCACGATAATCGATACAGGGTCGGAGGGTTCCATCCTTCTTTTCGACAAAGAAGAATCCGGCTCCCGCAGGTGAGGATGACTTGCGTATAAAGCCCTTGCGGAGATTCTCTTGAATATACTCCGACATCGCCTTTGTCTCCGGGACCGAAAGAGGGTAGACTCTGCCTCGGGGAGGCGTAGTACCGGGTTGCAGATCGATAGGGCAGTCGAAGGGCCGGTGCGGGGGCAGAGTTTCGGCTTGTCTTTCGGAGAAGACGTCGGCAAAGTCCTGGTAAGGAGCAGGCAGACCTGGCAGAGACTTCGAAGGTTTTGCAGAAGCAGACCGCAGAGCAGGGCGGAGTGCCACCAGGCATCGAGAGTGACATGCCGGGCCCCAACGAAGGATCTCGCCTGTGTTCCAGTCTAGGATCGGAGCATGGTCTTGCAACCAGGGAAGGCCCAGAAGGATCTCAGAAGAGGAACGAGGCAGCACGAGGAGTTTCACCCTTTCCGGGTGTAGCGCGCCAATCTGCAGGGTGAGGGGCGCAGTGCAGAACCGAATGGCATCCTTGAGGCATTCGCCACTGACAGAGGAGACAACATGGTTTTCTGCAGAGGGGTCACTGGAAGCCGGAACTTAGACACCAGTGCATGGCTAATAAAGTTACCAGCGGACCCTGAGTCCAGGAAGGCGGTGGCCTGAAAGGTACTGTCAGGCGAAGTTCCACAACGTACCGGAATGGTCAGACGGGGAGAGGCCGCACTGACACCTAGGGATGCTTCCCCTGCGAGCCCCAGGTGAGAGAGGCTCCCGGACGCACCGGACGGCCCCCCAAGAAGCGGCCGGCGTGGTCGAGTAGACTCGCGTTGGAGACGGAGCTCTTGTTGTCTCTCCGCCAAGCGAATGTCGATCCGGGTGGCCAGCCGAATCAATTCGTCCAGAGAGGATGGCAGATCCCGAGCCGCGAGCTCATCTTTAACGCGTCCCGAGAGGCCTTGCCAGAAAGTCGCCACCAGAGCCTCGTTGTTCCAGTCGAGTTCTGAAGCTAGCGTACGGAACTGCACAGAGTACTGTCCCACAGTGGAGTCACCCTGACAGAGGCGAAGCAAAGCAGCAGCCGCGGACGAGGTACGGCCAGGTTCCTCGAAGACAGTGCGGAATCCCTGGAGGAAGCCTTGCAGATTAGCCGTGAGCGGGTCTCCTCGATCCCATAGCGGGGTGGCCCAGGCCAGAGCTTCGCCAGTTAGGAGGCTAATAATGAAGGCCACTTTAGCCCGCTCAGTGGGGAATTGATGTCCAAGCAACTCAATGTGGATGGAGCATTGAGTGAGGAAGCCTCTGCACTTCTTCGGGTCTCCATCATAGAGAGAGGGGAGCGGGAGATGCAGAGAAGGTCCCGTGAAATTGCAGGGGCAACAGGTGCTGGCGAGAGACGGTAGACAGTCGCTGATGGCGGTAAAACGGACAGCAAGATTCTGCATCATGGCCACGAGGTGGTCGACACGCTGACTCTGCTGGGCGACAGCCGTCGCAACGTCCCGGAGTTCAGGCAGAGGTACCCTGGCGGAATCCATGGCCAGTTCGTACTGTAACGGGTATGGTGGATTCGCTGGACCACCGCTAGCGTTGGTAAAAGCCACGTCAGGGAACGGAGTCTAAGTAGCCCCCGGTTTCAACCAGAGCCCGCCGCAAAGCGGGATGACTTGCTGCGGCGTGAGGCTACCAGGTCGGGACCCCTGACGTGACTTGCTAGTGATGGCGGCCGGAGTAGTGCGTGGTACAGAGTCGTAATCCGAAGGCGTAGTCGGGGACAGGCAGAAGGTCAGGGCAGGCGGCAGAGGTTCGTGGTCAGAGACAGGCAGACGGTCAGGGCGGGCAGCAAACAGGCAAGGTCAGGAACGTAGCAAACGGACTGGTACACGGGCGATCAGAACAGACTCTCAATACACTCAAACTACTGGACGCACACCAACGAACTGGCAAGGTGTGTGGGGGGCGTGTACCTTAAATAGGACCAGCGCCCAGCACTAACCAATTACTGGGGCGCTGGCCCTTTAAATCCCGACCAGCCGTCGCGCGCGCGCCGAGGGACCCGGGCCCGCGCGCGGCGGCCGGAACGGACAGGGGCAGCGTTCACCGGAGCGTGGCTGGTAAGTGCCGGCGCCCGGGCCGCAGGGAGATGGGCCGCGGGCACCGCGGCACCCGCGCCGAGAGCCCGGGCAACAGGGAGATGGGCGCGGGCAGCCGCGGCACCCGCGCCAGGAGCCCTGCAGACAGAGGGGAGACCGCGGGGCGCAGCGGTGCCCGCGGCTCCCATGACACTGAGATTCACCGAGCGCAATAAAACTATTCAAAACTTACACGGATGAGAAATTGTCGTACAACACAGTTATGTGAAAAAAGCTGGGGTCGCACCACGTGCAATAGAGCTATTTAAAAGCTATACGGATAACAAAAGGTGGTTTTTGCACCAATTAAATACACCAACAGTTACTACAAAATTTCTGTATCCAAATTTAAGTACTAGATTGCTATTTGAAAAAAATTGGGGAGCACCAAACTACAATACAGCTATTTAAAAGTTATACAGATAACAACAGGTGGTTTTTGCACCAATGAAATACACCAACTGTTACTAGAAAATTTCTCTATCCAAATTTAAGTACAAACTGGGAAGCACAAAATAAAAGGTACAATTTCACCTCAGGTGCGAGGTGTGCTGGCCAAAGAGTGGTAAGAAAAATGTCATTTCAATGCAGGTTCAAAGGATCGTCTGGGCTGCATAATATACACCCTCCTTTCCAAAGCCAGCCTGTCTGTCTGTCCGCCCCTGATGCTGAACAGGAAACGCTGTTCTATGCAAAACGAGGTCATGTGATTTTTCCAGCCAATGACAACCATACACATCACATTCATGACGTCGCACACCCAGCTCACTATGCTTTATGCTCTAAGCTGATTTGCTGGCCGCCAAAATGACAGGAAGCACCGAAAATGGCGCGATAGTAATAGATTATCTGCAGATTGTCACCTAAAATATCGCGTGATCGGAAATTTCCCATCAACCTAAAAATCATGCCGATTTCAACTTTGTCGATTATAATCGCTCATCCCTAGTTATAAATAATAATTTAAATAATATAAAATTAGAAAACCAATACACCATAAATCCCATTATTATAGTATTACCAGTGATAACAAACACACCACAGCAAGCTATAAATAAAAGAAAAGCCATTAGAATAGCATGTCAGTGAATAGAAATTATGGTACTGATCTTGCTTGGTGCACCACAGGACCCAGCGAGACTTTTGGTGTGCTGACTCTTGCCATATTTATAATAAAGGCTGACAGCAGCAAATTTAAATTCCAATACTAATCACCATCTTATTAAAATTTGCTCCATATACTGTAGTAAAAATGAAGAATAAAAAAAATCAGAACAAAATTTTATTATTGACATCAATAATTTTTCATTAGAAAATCAACTCAATGAATTGCATGAGTCTCTATACAGAATAGAAGTAACAGTTAGAATACAAATGTAACAGTCTTTAAGTATGATTGGCCATAATAGCTCCTTATCTCTTGCAACATTCTAATCACAAATTGAGATTGACACAGAGAGAGCAGTGTGAGGTAGGAGAAAGAGAAACATTGAATAGAGTGATTGATGTTTAGGACCTTCTATTCTTCTCTATAGAGATTAAAACATTTCATTAAGTTGTTTTATTTATGTAAATTTATTATGTTAATTATAATTTTTTTCTGATTTTAATTTTTTTATAATTAAAATCTTGCAAAATACTTTGTTTTATACTTTTATATAGTATGTTAATTTTCGTTCAGCAAAATGTAAATCAGTGTTTATTCAACATAAGCAATAGCTGGCATGTGACAGGTCTTGCTCAGATTTGTGGTGCGCCATGCATGAACACTATCATAGTTTCTATTCACTGACATGCTATTCTAATGCATTTAATGTTTATTTCTAGCCTGCTGTGATGTATTTGTAATAACTGATAAAACTGCGATACCTCCAATTGAGAATGGGATTTGTGAAAGATGCTGTATTGGTTTAATTTATTTTTTTTATTTTATTTAATATTAATTCTAGATTACATAATTCTTTATACATTTTATAAGAATGTTTTTATTTTTTTGTATATTATATAATTGCATATTAATTTTAGATTATATAATTGAATATGTAATTATATTACTTAAAAGGGTTTTTCCACAAAGTAAAATTGATGTGTGAAGCTTGCAAATGAAATAACAAACATTTTCACCATTCATTATTATAAAAAATTCTGCACTGTTTTGTTTTAGCTGCTCCTTTAGTGATCCATTGTTTACAGCTTGTCTCCAGGGGATACGACCAGGGCTGTGAGCTCCTCAGTCCTGCTCGCACATGCTCAGACTTCACCTCTATTCTCAGGCAGCTACTGAGTGTTCAAACCCAGGTGCTGTCATTCTACTCCCGTCCTCTGTGCTCCTTAGTAATTAGTCAAACAGTGCAAATAAATAAAAAAGAAACCTCAATCAGGTCTGTGCATTGATAAAGAGAAAAAAAAATCCACAGGTTTGGTTGCTGCAGGGATGTAAACCTAGGACCCTTGTGCAGGGCCATTCCTAGGGGCGCTGAGGCTCCCCTCACCTGAGGGAGGCGCCGCTTGCCTTGCCCGCCCCGCAGTTAGCCTCTGACTCAGCCGGCAGCTGCATACACTTAATACAGCTGCCGGTACAGGGAGGAGGCAGGACGGATCGCCCCCCTCCTGTCTCCTCCCCTGTATGTATCAACGCTCAGTCAGCGTGCTGATACATACACAGCAGCGCCGCAGGGGGCGCACAGCTTTCACCCCACCCCCTGCGATGCTCGGTCTCAACTCCCGTGTATCCCAGGAGGTCCCGGGAGCTGAGTGTAAGCGGTGTGGTGACGTCACGCCGCTTACACTGAACCCCGGCTCCCGGGACCTGGACACTCTGTGGGGATCCTGGAAAGGTAAGTAAGTTTTTATTATTTTAAAATCCTTAGCTACAGGGGACACTGGCTACAGGGGGCAACTGGCTACAGGGGACACTGGCTACAGGGGGCAACTGGCTACAAGGGGGACACTGGCTACAGGGGGGACACTGGCTACAGGGGACAAAAGGTTTACCTCTCAGCTACTCACAATGCTTTACATAAACAGACCTTTCTTTGACTAGAGAAAGGAGAGGCCTGGTGATGTAATCCTGCAAGGTCACATGATATTCAATTCAAACAAATCACACACGCCCCTCTCTGAGCACACAGAGCTGAAGAGCTGGATGCAGGAGGTATGAGATGAGATTGTGGCAAAACCTCTTTAACTTTATATCGTTTGATAATTATTATAAATGACTTTGTATTATTTTAGTGGTATAAGTTGAGAAATAATTGATATCTTTTTGCCCTAATGGCAAATCTAGTTCCACTATGACAACTTTGGGCTCAAGCAGATTACTTTTTTACTTGGTCTGGCTATTCTGACAGTTACGTGCCTACTTTTGGCATCCCACATTCATAGATGTGTCTAATCTTACAAATGTGGTGCGACACGCCCCCAGAACGCTCCCATATCTTTGGAGCGTTACAAAATGTCTTTAATTTACTCAGTAAACTCCTGTGAGGAACAGTGTCAAACGCCTTTGCAAAGTGTAAAAACACTGTGGGCGATGTGTCCGAAAATTGGCGTCGCCGCAGCAGATTTTAGGCGCATTTAATAAGTGTAAAGTGCGCCTGAAAGTACGATACTTTCCAACATCTGACATCTGGTATACCTTGCATAGTAAACTTAATGCACCAAAAACGGCTAATTGTGCGGAAAAAGGCACATAGGGCAATACATTACATGGAAATCCCTAAAGAAGCATTTATGCTATCTATCATACATGAAAAAACTTTGAGATTCTTGGTTCACATATTTTGATCAAAAAATGCTTAAGCTGCCCACGAACTTACAATGTGATCTCAGGTCGGGCAGTCCTACGCTATCTTTACCTCACAATAGAGCCAATTCCAGGCCTCTCACTGGGTCAACTGACCTCCGTTATCCAGAGAGAAAGAAATAAAAAAAATACCAAACCTGCAAGCTGCACTTTTATGACAGAATCTCAAAGTTTTTTCATGTATGATAGATAGCATAAAGCTTCTTTAGGGATTTCCATGTAATGCATTGCCCTTTTTGCAGTCGTGTGCTGCTGGTAGTGGTATGCATGTATATATATATATGTGCCGCAACCCTGCCAGTGGCACCCAGGTTTGCATATTATTTTTTCAGAAATGTTTTTTTGTGCAGAACCATACGTTGTATTTGGTGTATATTGCTTTTAATCTATATGGGGAGGAAAGGGTGCCTCCATTTTGGTTTTCTGGACTACGCCCACTTTCACAGGCTGTCATAAAAGTGCAGCTTGCAGGTTTGGTGTTTTTTTATTTTTTTCCTCTCTGGATAACGGAGGTCGGTTGACCCAGTGAGAGGCCTGGATTTGGCTCTATTGAGAGGTAAAGATAGCATAGGACTGCCCGACCTGAGATCACGTTGAAAGTCGTGTGCAGCTTAAAGGGAACCTGTCACATAGGTTATGCCCCTCTTGCTGAGGACAGCACAAGCTAGTGTCAGACCTGCTGTTTCCAGTGCTGTGTCCCTTATTCTGTAAGATGCAGCAGTTTTAGAGCATTTACCCCTCAAATCTTATTCAGGAGTAGGTGTTAGCTCCGCCCACCAAAGGCTAGCCCCGCCCACTGACAGTTATTCACATGTTTCTGCCTATTCAAAGTAATAGGTGTGTCAGTTGAGGTGGGCGGGACTAGCCTCAGATGGGCGGGGTTTGAAAAAAACTGACACTCTGAATGACTCTTCGAATGACTCTTCTGGCTGAAAACTGCAGATTTGAGCATTAAATACTCGAAAACTGCAGCATCTTACAGAATAAGTGGCACAGCGCTGGAAACAGCAGGTCTGACACTAGTTTGTGCTGCCCTCAGCAAGGGGGGCATAATCTATGTGACAGGTTCACTTTAAACATCTTTTGATCAAAATATGTGAACCGAGAATCTCAAAGTTTTTTCATGTATGAAAAAGGCACATTGCACAATCGTAGCATATAGCATATCATTGCTAGTATATGTAATGCGCCTATCTAGGCGCATTGCGTAAGGGAGGCACGTAATGTATCATTGCTAGTGTATGTAATGTACCTCAATACGTGCATTGTGTAATGTAGGTGCAGAGCGTATCATCACTACTATATTTAGTGCGCTTTTTTAGATGCATTACAATGTGTTGTGCCCGGCGTATAATGCACCTAGTTTTGGTATATTACAGTTCATTTATATCAAGATTCTTTTGGTACAAAATAGACCAAAAAAATGGTGCTTGCGTATTGGGACATGTCACCCTATATCCACAGCCGCCCCATTATCCAGACTTCTTCTCACCTCTTCATAAAAACAGATCAGGTTTTACTAGTAAAATATTCATGATAATTGGTTGGATCTTCTAGTCAATCCAAAAAGCTGCAGATCAGTAGTGTCTGTGACATTGTATGTTGAGTGTGGTTTCAAGAAAACAATGTCCCAATAAAGAGCATTTTATGCTGTATACACAGTGATCACGAAGGCCTGGGTGGTAATAAACTGTCCCTGCCTTCTCAGTGGAGAGCCCGGCTGAAGCTAACAGCGAGCTCTCCACTTCTGCACAATTAGTTCTAGAATGTCCATAGAGAGTTAGATGACGAACTCCTGGACGCTTACAGTCAATGGGCGGTCCGCATTTATTTAAGGACTTTGCTTGTTTTGGCTTTCAGAGCACTGCACAAATTTTATTAATTGGTTTAAAACTTAATTCCAGGAGCCATGACTTTATTATTTTTACAAGAGCTTGTGGAACAATCTTTTTCTTCTTGTGTAATACAAATTACAACATGTTCTCACATTCCCTAATAGCTCAGTGTATTATTAGGTTGATTCCCAAGTTAAAGGTCACTGGTTCGAGCAGCCAGGAAGAAGATTTCCCAAGAAAACAGACACAGCATCATTCATCTCATCAATAGCGTCTCTGGGCCAAGAAAATTGCCAAACTGCAACTGTGAGTCCCCGACAGCTGGAAGAATATGAAATGAAGTCCGTCCATTCAAAAGCCAAGAGGTGACGTCCATGCAAAATATCAGAGTCAACAATTCGCTCATCACAAGGTCAATCAGTTCTGGCGCGACCGACACGGAACTGGAGGCGGCTCGTAGGCTTCGTAAGAGTGAGATCACAGATGTCCATGCAAGCACCGGGCAACACACATTACACAGGTCTGGAATGGTGGCCTGGAAAAAAGGTGTATGAAATAGTATGAAAATAGTATGAAATAATATGAAAGGTGGACAGTAGAGGCTGGGTGTAGATGGGTCTGGAAAAACGGGCTAAAGGATTGAGAAATTGGAGGAATTGTCTAGTTCGGTGGATGAAGCCTGATGATATGGGGTTGTTTCACAGCCAAAGGCATTGGATACTTGACCATGATCAATGGTGGTCTTAATGCTGAATTATTTGAGAGTATCCTACAAGATGCATTATTTTGTACGCTTGAGTACTAAGGGTATAAAAAGGACGACATATTGTTCCAGGAGGACAATGACCTGAAGAGTAGGTCGAGATTATTGAAGAAATGGTTCAATGACAATGAGGTAGACTTGCTGTTTTGGCCTCCACAGTCCCCAGACCTCAACTTAATCCAAAACTTGCGGGTAGATTTGAAGAAAAAGCTGTATTCGTGCCCAAGTCAGACCAGTATTCTGGCCTGGGATCAGATTTTCAAAATATGCTTTAATCTAATCCAGAGCCCAGATGGATTCAGGTAGTGCTGAAAGCCAAAAGAAGATTTACAAAATACTAACAAAATAAAAAAAATTACAATTTAGATTTTTTTTCCGGAGAAAAACAGTAACAATGCAGTTACATGACAAGAATCTGCAGAAATAAGCAGGTGCTAAAAAGTTGCAAGTTAAATTTATGTATAAAATAGGTATAATGATTGTCTATAAAATGATGGCAGCCTCAGTCAAAGCCATAGCAGATGGCAGGTGAGATTTGGAGCTTGAAAGTCAAAAGTTTGAAACATTGTTACTCTTTTGCTTGTCAGTGTATATGCTAGCATTTATTAATCTACTGTCGCTATTATTGCATTGAAGCCAAATCTAGATTTTTGTTTATCTTTTTTTTTTTTTATTCATAAACCATTTTTTCAAGGAAATGGATTAACTTTTTTTATTTTACTTTTTACTTTTTCTTTTTCTTATCTTTTTCTTTATTTATTTTAGTCCAGCTGGGGGCTTGAATTTGTAATCCTTTGGTCACATTGCAATACTCCTTTATTGCTTTCATGGCAACCCAAGGGCAATTGCCACCCCCTCCCCCTCCTCCCCATATTCTGCTACCCAACTTCTGTGAAGGGACATGAAGGAGATTCTGAAAGAGAATGTACTAAGCCACACTGTGCAAAATATTTTATTTCATGCCATTTATATAGAAATGCTTCCAAAGAGGTATATATGACCACCTCCATCACAGCCAAATATGAAAACTTGCCAACTAAACAAATACAAATCCCTGATTCGATTACTATTGAAATACAGATACCACACCCTTTAACCCCTTAAGGACCCAGCCAGTTTTGGCCTTACTGACACAGCCCTATTTTTGAAATCTCCCATTTTCCACTTTATGTGAGAAAATTTTTGACATTTTTCCCCTACCCATGGATTCTGGATTTTTTCTCGTGACACATTGTGCTTTAAGTTAGTAAAAAAATTTTAACCATACAAGTTTTTGTGTTTTTTTTTTGAAAAAAAATAAAAATTTCATAAAAAATTTGATAAATCTGGTTTTTTGAAAGTTCAAAAATTTCTGCGTGCAAAACAAAAAATTTTATTCACCAAAAAATTTTTTTTAGAACTAGCATTTTACCCAAAATGTCCACTATAGGTTGGCAATCTTTTTTAAAATTTCCCTTTTTTTTTTTTTCCATAAATTAGAGGGCTTAAAAAATTTATAGAAAATTTCTAAAATTTTTCCAAAAAAAATTTGCAAAATCATTTTTTTAGTGCCCAATCCAGTTCTGACGGGTTTTGAGGGGCCTGCATTTTAGAAACCCCCATAAATGACCCCCTTCTAAGAAACAAAACCCCTTAAATATTTTACAAAAAAAGGGGTTTAGGAAGTTTTTTAAAACCCTTTGGGTTTTTTTTCACAAAATTAAAGCAAATGGGGGTTAAATTTCAAAATTTCACTATTTTTGCAGATTTTTCAATTTTTTATCCTTTATTCACGGGAATTTACGGTAAAGGGACTAGTTAAATGCAATGTAAAAAAATTTTCCCCCAGGTCTCCTTTTTTTTAGAAATATCCCTATGGGGGCCCATGCATTTTTTTGGTAAACCATAAAGCCCCAAAAATGGGAGGAGCACCTACGGGACCCCGGGGGTCCTTTTAAAATATGTTTTTATTTAGGCACCTTTTTTCGGGTTTGGGGACCCCCCAAGGTGCAAAAAATTAAATAAACACCCCTAAAAAAGACCCCAAAATTGGAAACAAAAACCCCTTAAGGTATATATACGGGTTTTAGTGAGTTTTTAACAAACCCCACAGGTGATTCACTTTTTTTTTTTAAAGAAATTAGGCTGTAAAAAATGAAAAAAAAAAATTTTTCCAAAAATCTAAATTTTAGCTTAAAAATGTTTCAATTTCAAAAAATTCCTGGAAAAAAGAACCCCAAAAGTTTTTTAAAAGCAATTTTTTTCCAAGTTCGGCAATCCCCTCCCATTGGTGTAAACGTTTTTTGGGCGCAGGCAGGGGGGTTTTTAAGGGGGGAGCGCTTTTTGGGTTTTTTGGAAACGCAAATTTTGGGGGGCCATGTCGCTTTTGCAAGGCCCCCAAAGAAAACCAGAACAGGCGCCCCCTTTCCCCAGAAAGTCCCCCCTTTTTTAGTTTTCAACACCCCTCGGGGGATCTCATCTAGGGGTGTATTGGCATTTTTTTTTGCACAGGTTTCCATCTTTTTTTTTTTACATTGGCCCTAAAAATTGGGGGGAAAAACCATTTTCCACCATTTTTTTTGGGGGCTTAAATTTTACAGGGGTTCCCGCCGTGCAGTGTAAATAAATGTGAAAATTTTAAACTAGGGGGTTTCGGTAAAAATTACAATGATATAGATTTTAAAATAGTTTTTTATTTTTTTTATTACTTTTACACAATGGGAAATGGGGTCTAAAAAAAATTGCGTTTTTATTTTTTCCCCCTATTCTGACAGTCATAATTTATTTTTTTTTTGTGCAGACCCCTTTTTGGGGGCCCTTTGGGTTTTTTGCGGTGAATTGATGCTTTTTTTTGGGTACCTTTAGGGGGTGCATACAACACTTTTTTTCCACTTTTTTAAGAAAGGGTTTTTGGGGAGCGTTTTGAAAAAAATTACAGAAAACCGGGAAAGGTTTTTTTTTTTTATTTTTTTTTATAGGGGTCATTTGCTTTAATATGACATGCAAGCTTACTCAGCAGGTCAATACGATTACAGCAATCCCCAAATTTGTATATTTTTTTAAAATTTTTTACTGTTTTTAAACCCAATAAAAACTTTTTTAAACCCAAACGGGAAAACACTTTTTTGCATCCCCATAGTTTTGGAGAGCCATAACGGGTTTTAATTTTTCTGTTAGGGAAATTTGTATACGCTTGTTTTTTTTGGGGGAATGAATGATTTTTTATTGGTATCATTTTGGGGGACAAGATTTTTAAATCATTTTTTTAAATCCTTTTTTTGGGAAGGGCAAGAAAAGAAAAACCCCAATTTCCTAGTAGTGTTTTTTATTTTTTTTTTTTTTTTAACAGCGCTCACTGGCAGTACCAAAATTTAAGTTTTTTTTCTCTGTGGTCAATACGTTGGGCAAAACCCCAAATTTTAAATATAGTTTTTTTAGGGTTAAAACCCACGTTAAAAAAAAAAATTTTTTTTAGTGTGTAAAAAAATTTATTTAGGCATCCTATCTTCTGAACCCCATAACTTTTTTTTTTTTTCCTTTATACAGGGGGCTTTGTTAGGAGTTTTTTTTTTTGGGGGTTTAAATGGATTTTTAATTTTACCCCTTTTGGCGTTCATAGGGGTTTTGATCACTTTTTTTCCCCATTTTATGTGCTGCGGGATAAACCCAAAAATCTTAATTCGGGGTTTTTTTTACGGCGTTCACCGTATGGGAAATTTAAACATGACAATTTATAGGGCGGGTTCATTACGCCGCGGCGATACCAAATATGGGTATTTATTCATTTTTGATCTTTTTTGGGCCCCATTGGCCCTTTTTAAAGGGAAAAAAGGGCGGTTTTAAAGTGTTTTTTTTTTTATTTTTCGTGTTTTTGTTTTACATGTTTTTTACTTTTTTCCCCCTTTTTTTTTCTTTTTTTTAATTTTTTTGTTACTTTTTCCCCCTTTGGGGGATTTTAATGAGAATCTTTAGATCCCCTCATTCAATGTGAATCAATGCACAGCTTTTTTTCTGGGCCTGGGTTTCCCATGACAACTATCAGTCACGATGCCAGGGCCCATGCCCCCAGGGCACGGCCCGGGTCCCTTTGGATGTCACAAAAACAACCCGAAGGCATTCCCATGCCTTTCCCCTGCTGTCTTTCAGAGGGGCAGGAGCTGCCCCGGGTCGACGATCTCCTCCTCCTCCCCTTTTTATTGCGACCCATGGGCCCCAATAATTAAAAGGGGGTTTAAACCCCCCCCCACGCAGCGGGGGTCAGCTTTAAATAAAACAGCGACCCCCCCCGCCGATCCCGGGGAAAATCGCTTTTGATTCGCGCGATCCCCCCAAAAGTATGCTACTTTCCAAAAGGGCGTTAAGGGGTTTTAAAAAAATTCAGACTTTAGTTTTTTACCCTCTAAAATAAAAAAAAGAACCCCCAAAACCCCCTGATCTGCCCACAGAACCCAGTAAGATGACAAATTTTTTCTAACAAAGGGAATTCATTTTTAAAAAACAAGGGAAAAAAAAAAACTTCCCAAAAAAAAGCCGAAAATTCATGGTGATTTGGGGGTAACGAATTTTTAAAAATGGCTTAAGCAAAATTTACATGACCCCCTTTGGCAAAGGGAAAAAGGGGGGGAAAAAGGAAAAAAGGGAAAACCCTCAATGACTATGCAGACATGCAGCCATATAAATAGGGCAGCCATGTTTAAATCTCCACTTGTCCCCTGTGTCTCCTATGCCAAGAAAACCCTCTGTAGCAGCACCCAGATTTTTCAAAACCCCCTGCAAAATACTTCCGATTTTTAAATTGCTGGGTAAAATAAACCTTTTTAAAAGCACAGGGTGTGGTCATAACACACCTGTTCCCCGAAAAAGTGTTTTTATTTTTTTTAAAATTTCAATCTGTCTCAATGAGTAAATTTTTTCCCCTCAATTTGGGGTTCCGTTTTAAATGCTGATATATTAGAAACCCCCGCCCCCCCTCTTTAAAAAGTGGAAGGGTGTAGTCAGTTTAAATTTTTCGTTGACCCTCCCCTGATCAATTTTTTCCCTTCATTTGATCCGTTTAGTTTCTGGCCCTTTCAATCGGTCAATAACCATCAATAAATTTCTAAGCCCAAAAAAAGGAAATTGATCCCCAAAAAGGGGAAAACAAGTAAATGGAATATTTTTTTGTCCCTTTTGTGTTTTTTTATCCACTCCCGCTTTTGGCTACCAAATTTTTTGACCATTCCCGATGCAAAAAAAAGGGCCATGTCATACTGGGGCCCTTTCGGGGTTTAATCTGATGTTGTCGTCCTTTTTTTTCTTTTGACAATTAAAAGAAGGAAAACCAAAAAAGGGCAATGTCATTTGAAATGGGGGAGGGGGGAAACAGGCCCTCAGGAAAAACCCCAGGGGGGTTGATGAGAGAGTGGTCATTTTGGCCCCGGGAGCAGAGTAATTTTACAGAGTGGCACAATGACAGAAATTTTGGGAAAGTGGGAGCATCAGGGTTAAAGGGCCCCAGATTTGGCACAAAAATTCCCCAGGTGGGGGAAAATGGCAGCACCCGACCGAGAGTGGGACAAAAAAAATAATTTTGAGGGGGCGGGAGCTAATGACATAATGAGGGGGGGGTTTGGGGGACAGCAAACCGCTTCCCAAACCCGAGAGTGACCCTGATGACATAGCCGGAGATGAAAGCAAACAACCCATGAGGGGGAAACCGGGGTGGTGAGTTTGGCAGCATTAAAACAGAAGGCTTTCATAATGGCCCAATGAAGAGTGGGGGAGGTGGGTTTGGGAATACCGGGGCCCCCGGTTAAGATGGTTGGGGGCAGATGGAGAAAATTCAGCAGATGTGGGGGGAAACCCCGGGGGGTGGGGCAACAGAATTTTGCTGAAAGGCCAAATAACCAAGGGAAACCAACTCATTTTTCAAAAAAAGGTGGGGGCGGGATGGGTGATCTAATCTGATGCTCAGGCATTGGTGTGGGTAAATCCCCGGCTACCACACCTGATTTTATTTTTGGGGGGCAAAGGTAGTTTTCCCCCCCTTTCAGGGGGACAATCGAGTTCCCCCTGGGGAACTAGGCCCCCGAAAAATTTATCTCCACCTGGCTCGGCAAAAACCATCAGTTCTCTGGGAAAGAAGCCCGGTCACTCACGGGAAAAAGGGGGGACTGGGAGTACCACCAAGTTTTGGGCAGGTTCGCGGGCAACTTCTCACCTTTGGGTGGCTGGGGCAAAACGCTTCTCTTTAAAAATCACCTCGGTGAACGACTGCTGGCGCGATGAGTGGCGAGGAGCAGGAACATTTGGACCGGTAGATGATGGGAAAGACAGACAGCTCCCTTTGGCAGAGGTGGTGGAGCCTTGATTGACTGAAATGGGAGGCATGCACCTGTTTTTCTTAGGTGCTGCTGCTGTTGTTGCGGCCAGGATGGACCATCACATCTGAGACAACGTTTCTCCCGGCCACTGGATGGTGACGCTGCATATGTTGAGCGAGGGCGTGGTGCCAACATTAGGTCCCGGCCACGCTTCACTTTCTGCTCACAGATCTACATATACCCATGTATTTCAAAGGTCGTTTCACCTCTATAAGTGAAAAGTAAACTTTTAGGCACAGAAAAACAATATCCCCAAAATAATACCTGCCTGTAATGGAGATGTGTGTATGTGAGAATACACACACTGTATTTCAAAGATAGATCATCACAATAAGTTGAAAAAAGTAACTCTTTGTAGCTCTTACATGTATTCAGCGTTTAACAGAACAGGTTCTGTCATAATTGTGGAAAATTCTATGTTGGTTAAAAGGTGAGTGCGCTCTTTCACACTATAGTAGGATCTTGGCCCTCAGCTCGGTTCATTCTAGCTTATGCTGACATTACCTTGTTAGGCTGCATTCCCACTTCAGTTATTTGGTCAGTTTTGACCCCGTAACTGCCCAGAGAAGTGAAATGAGCAGCGATTCTAGTACCGGCGACTGTCATCTGCGTGTCATACTAAAACACAGCATTGTTTCAAGACCAAACCACGCTCCCTATTCATATTTCTGCATGGCACAATGTTCTATAACACCCTACAGGCTCTCCGCAGCCAGGACATAGCTGTTTTTTAATGCGATTCATCGCTGATAAATTCTTGGTTATCGCGGATAAAGTCTTGGTTTAGGGGACCAGAGTTCCCCTAAACCAAAACTGCAGAGCAAAATCCTCCTATATCTAGAACCTAAGCCAGACTGTCCCTAAGTAAAGACTCCAGACCAGAGTCTCTATAGACAAAGGTCGCAGATCAGAGTCTTCCCAAATAATGACCCCAAACCAGAAATAAGACTGTCTCTAAATAAAGACCCCAGACCAGGCTGCCCCTGAATGAAGACCTTTGGATAGACTGTTTCTAATTAAAGACGCCAGACCAGACTCCCTATAAACATAGATGCCAGATCAGAGTCTTCCAAAATAATGAACCCAGACCAGAAACCCTCTAAGTCAAGATTGCATATGAGTCTGCTTGTAAATAAAGACCCCAGACCAGACCCCTCATAAACAAAGGTCCAAGATCAGAGTCTTCCAAAATATTGATCCCACACCATAAACCCTCTAAGTCAAGATTGCATATGAGTCTGCCTGTAAATAAAGACCTCAGAACAGGCTGCCCCTGAATAAAGACCCTCAGCCAGACTGTTCCTAAGTAAAGACCCCAGAGCAGACTCCCTATAAACAAACATGCCAGATCAGAGTACTCCAAAATAATGAACCCAAACCATAAAGCCTCTAAGTCAAGATTGCATATGAGACTGCCTGTAAATAAAGACCCCAGACCCCTCATAAACAAAGGTCCCAGATCAGAGTCTTCCAAAATAATGATCCCAGACCAGAAATCCTCTGAGTCAAGATTGCAGATGAGTCTGCTTGTAAATAAAGACCCCAGACCAGACTCCTCATAAATAAAGGTCTCAGATCAGAGTCTTCCCAAATAATGACCCCAGACCTCTAAGAAATCATCTACGTCAAGATTGCAGATAGGTCTGCCTGTAAATAAAGACCCCAGACCAGACTGTCGCTAAATGAAGACCTTGTGACAGACAGTTCCTAAGAAAAGACCCCAGACCAGACCCCTCATAAACAAAGACCATAGATCAGAGTCTTCCCAAATAAAGACCCCAGACCAGACTGTCCCTAAATATGGATGACGATTTCTCTGAACACATTTAAGGTAGAAACTAGTAGTTGGATTTTCCAGAATGTACAGTTATTCTAAGTACATACTGTACAATACATGTTGGCTTCCTCTTCTGTTCCTGGGCTGCAGCTTCTATGGTTCTTGGTCGGTCCTCTGTTTGCGCGGTAGCAGGATGTTATATATGGGTGTAATTATATTCATAGCAGCTGCTATGGGTCCCAGAGGTTGAGGGGGCCTACTCAGATGCAAAAACATTGTTCCTTTTTTCAAGGAATAACATATTGGGGGTGTTCTGCTATATAGTGTTACTATATGGATTCACTTGAGATATGGCACTATTATTTATTTGTGGCGCTATTTCGTTAAAATCAGCTATGCAGCAGTTTCCTGGTATCAGGTGGTGAAGAAATTCTAGTTATGCTTCTGAGCCTGGTCTAAATTTATGCTGTCTGAGTTTTAGACAGGATTAATAAATATGCCCCATTGCATCCAAGAGAAGATACAAGGCTCCAGTTTTATCTTTTTGTGCTTCCAGTGGAAAGTTTAGCCGTCTTCCTCACCATCCACCCTATCCTCACAAATGCCATTGCTCAAATACATCGATGGTTCTCATGTCCTTCTTCTATATTATATTACTCTGATATCAATTGAAAATATATAAAATTCAAAGATTGGGAGAATTCAGATACATACAGAGAATAGCTTAAAGCTTCTCTAATGTAAAATGTGTAATAGGGCCCCACCTACCATGTGGTATTTATAATACTGGTTTCTATGTATGTGGCAAAGAGGCTTCTATGCCGCTTAAGGCACCAGGACCTGCATGTGACTGCTGTCTATGTAGCCCTATAGCTATGCCCCAGGATATATACTAATTAAAATGGTGCATTAGTTCTGGATTACCTACAAATCAACCAAGCCAGAAGCAAACTGACCATTAGATATAGGAAGCTGGAATAAGGTTTCCTAATGTGAAAGTTTGAACTAACCATAAAATGTATGATATGCTTAGTTTTACACTCTGGAGGACCCAGGGCCCAAACCCCATTCATTTGTTGGAAAACCCTGCGTACAACATCTGACCTGTGGGTCGGGGGGGGAAAATGTATGGTGGAAAAAACCTTTTCCCTGGGCTGAGTCTGTGGGGAAAAAGTGACTAGTTAAGGCGGGTTGTATTTGAGAAGCTGGTTTTTTTTATAAACCCTTTAAAATTTTTGCAGAAAAATTTTTGCAGTGACATACTACATTGGGGACAGGACAACTCATGATTTACAGGATTTTAGAGCATTCAATTAATGAAAAGATCAATTCTGCGTCTTTTGACGTCGGCTGGTGCAGGCCCTTTTCGTCTGCAGCGACATCTTTTGGCGGGGCTCCAGACATTGATTTGTGGCCCCCGGCGCCGCAGCAGCATTTGGCAACGGGGCTGAAACTAAAAAACCCTGTTCCCAGTGCAAGCTCCCCCAAGCACCGGGGGAGGGGGGGAAAAATTTCTACTCCCCCGGTGTTTAAACCCCTTTTGGAATTCCCGGGCAGACTTTCACCGCAGGGGAAAATAAAAGGGGTTTTCCCTTTCCCCCCTGCCGGGTTTGATCAAAAACCCCCGGGTTCCCCGACGGGGCCCGGGGAACGGCTGCACATCAGCCCGGGGGACCTAGAGTACCCCCCGGGGCTGTCTGTGGGGAAAAAAAAAAAAAAAAAAAAAAACAGCGATCGGGGCAGACTATGTGCTCCCCTGATCATTTTCCCTTGGCCCAGACTGACACAGATTATAATGATTAGCAATATGAATATGCTAAAAACATTACAAAGTGAAAAAAAAAAAAAAAAATAAAAAATAACACAGTTCCCCCCTTCATGGGATTTAAAAAAAAAAAGTAAAAAACATAAAAATGTAAAGAAAATAATAAAAAGAAATAAAATAATAAAATAAAAATAAATAATTTTAAAAAAAAAAATAATTTTCATATATTAAACAAAAAAAAAAAAAACTACCCCAAAATTTTTGTATCCCCCCAAAGAACCGGGCAATAACCTGTATAATCTAAAAGTTTTTTAAGTGTGGAAAATTTTAAAAATTGTAAAAAAAAATTAAAAAAAAAAAAAAGTTTTTTAAAAATTTAAAAAAATTTTTTGCCCAAATTTTTTAAAAGTGAAATTTTAAAATTTTTTCCCCCCCTAAAATACAAACTGTCTAGAATTTTTTAAAGAGGCCTCATCCACCTGCATCATTGAAAAAATAAAAAAGTTACGCTGTTGAAACGCAAGGGGGCAAAAAATAAAACTTTTTTTGGGCATTAATTACTTTTTTAGGCTTTGGGGCTTAAGGGGTTAAGGTTTTAAAACTGCTTTAGTAATGAACGAGCTTTTAAGCCTTTAAAAGATTCTTCAGCCCTTTTTTTTGTAGTGCTGGTTGAGCTAAGTGTGGCCCCAAACTAAGAAGAAACATTCCCTATCCCAGCCCGGGTTTTTTCCCCTTTCCCTATGCCCCGAGCATAGATCTGCCCTGGATGGTCCATGTCTGGCCATGACAATAAAAAGCCATGTTTGTTGAAAGATTTAAGACTATAATGACAACCCCCTTTCCCAAATGTTTTTGGGGAGTTAAAAACCCGGACCAGGGTCTTTGGGGGGCCCAAACTATTTTTCTGGGGAAAAAATACACAGAAAAATCAGTTGGGATTTTTTTTTTTTTTTGGGCAATGACTTTGTCACGAGGTCAGAAAGGGGGAAATGCTGGGGCCCCCTTGAGAGTGGGCAATTTAACCCCGCAGGGGAGAGAGGGCTAAGACCCCCCAGAAATTTAAACCCGGGCCCGCTGTAAAGGAAAGGGTGGCTTTTTTTGCCAAAGGGAAACCAAGGGTCTCTACTCCTTGGGCCGCCAAAGGTTTCCAACCAAGGTATAAGAGGAACAGGCAAAAAGAAATTTAGGGCATGGATGTCAGGGCAGGGGGGGCCCCGGCAGAGAGGGGTTTGGGAAAACTTTGGGGCCCAAAAAGGGGGTAAACCCCCGGAAATATGAAAAGGGGAAGCACAAGGGGAAGGTACGAACGGCAAAAATGCTGGGCAAGGGGAAAACAGGAAGATCTTTTTTATCACGGGAAGGTTCCTGGTAAATTTGGGGGTCAAGGGCATGCTGGGCCTTTTAAATATAAAAAAAACCCTCATGTGCATCCCTTAGGAAGGTATGTTTTCGCCCCGGGAAAGAGCGGCTGAGAAGAGCAGAGCAGGAGAGGGTAGAGGTGAAGGGTTTCTGATTTGGGAACGTGTCCATTTTGTCCCGTTTTGGGGACGCGCTGGGACATTTCCCGGCAGACTGAAAAAAAGCACGTTCCTTTAAGTTTCAACCAAGGGGGGGTTTTAAAAAGTTGGGAAAGGGAAGGGGGCAACGATGTTAAAGCCCAACCTCACCAAATGATTAATGCCTGGGAACCCACAAGGCAGAAAACCAAATTTCTCCTGGGGGACCCCCTCTCTGCCCCAGGGGCTGCCCCCAAGGGCCGGTTTCCGAATTTTTCAAAAGCTACTTCAAAATTACCCCACGTATTCCAGTTTAGGGGGACCATGCCCGAAAATCCCGTTAAATTCCCGGTTTTCGGGCCCCTTTTCTGGTCATGGATTCGCTATCATTTGCCCCACAAACCAGTTTCATCCACCTCTACCGACCAAAATCAACCGCCCCCGGTCTCCCAGCTTTTCCCCAAAACCAAACAATCCAATTCCCCTATTGGGGCACATATAAAGACTATTGGAAACTATTTAGGAAACTGATAACCGGTGCTTCCCCTTGGAAAAGTCCAGACTTCATAAGGAAGCCAAAAGAAAAATTTTTGTTTTTTCAAACTTTGGGGACAGGGGTGAATTTGGGAATCCTCCAAAAAAGTGTTAAATTTTTATTTCAGGGGGCAGTTTTTTCCACTTTAAATGTATTTGGGGGGGAAATTTTTTTGTTTGGGGCAAAATCCCGTGTTTACATAAAGGGGTTTTTAAAACATAAAGTCACCCGTCTCTGTTGCGTCCGGCGGCCCCCCGATCGTCCTTTCGGGCCCGCCGCAGCCTGCCCCCGGGCCCTGGGGCGGGGGGGCCGCCCGCCCCCCGGGGGTTTTTGGGCGGCGGGGCACTCGTTCCCCGGCATGTCACCACTTACCCGGCCGCGCTCCTGTTCCTCGCAAGTCTCCTGCTGTCCGGCGCCGCGTCCCTGTGATCAAAGGCGCGCGCCGGCTCTGTGAGATTTAAAGGGCATTTGCACCGGTAATTGGGTTAATTGCGGGCATGCCTCTATTTCCCCTGGCGCTTCCGCCCGCTCCCTCCCGGGGTTTCTTTAGTCCCTTGCCTATTGTGAAAGCGTTCCTTTTGTCTCGCCCTTTGATCTACCGTGTGCCGTCCCCTTGCTTCCGTCTTTTTGACCACAGTATCTCTGCGCGCCTCCCCTGACCCCCTGCCTGTTCCTCGCCCCACGAACCATAGCTGCCTGTCCTGACCTCCTGCCTGACCCCGACTACGAGCCTGCCTGACGATTTTGCACCACGCTATACTTCGGCTGCCACCGCAAGCAAGTCACGTCAGGGTAACGCCCTTTGGTGGGACTCCCGCCGTAGCAAGTCCACCCGCTTTGCGGCGGGCTTGGGGGAATTACCGGGGACCTACTTAGATTCCGTTCCTGGCGTGGCTTACACCATCGTTGGGTGGTCCAGTGGATCCACTTCCGCGTCCGGAACTCAAACAGTAAGATCCGGCCATCGATCCCGCCACGGTACCACCGCCCAGTGTGGCGGACTCTCTCGCGTTGGTGACCCGACAGTCCAGAAAACTGGCCCAGCAGGGGCAACAGCTGGATCAGTTGACCGCCATGGTGCAGCAACTTGTCACCGCCCAGCAGCAACTCCACCTCTCCTGTGGCCGCTCCCGCGCCGGCGGCTCCACAGGCGCCGGTGGGACCCACGCTCCGTTTGTCGCTGCCTGCCAAATTTGACGGTGATCCCCAAGCTCTGCAGGGGTTTCCTCACCCAGTGCCCCAATGCACATTGAGTTAAGGGGGGACCAATTCTTGTCAGAACGTTCCAAGGTGGCGTTTGTGGTCAGCCTGTTGTCCGGGAAGGCTTGGCTGGGCTACGCCTCTATGGGACGGGAAAGCGATCCTGGGGACTGCGGATCTGCGGGCCCTTCCTCGCTGAATTTCCCGCAGTGTCTTCGAGGAACCAGCTCGAGCCTCTTCTGCGGAGACGGCACTCTTGAACCTACGCCAGGGTGAGACTTCAGTCGGAGAGTACGCAGTACGGTTTCGCACCCTGGCATCAGAGCTGTCCTGGAATGATGCCGCCTGCGCGCCACCTTTAAAAAAAGGCCTTTCCAGAAAGTATCAAGGACGCCTTTTGCCGAAGAGATTTGCCATCCTCTCTGAGCGAGTTAATCCCCTGGCCACACGCATTGACGTGCGCTTCGCAGGAGGCAAGAAGAGCTCCGCCAAGATCGCGACCTGGCGCGATCCCGCCGTCTGCCACGCCTGGCTCCGGTTTTCCAGAGACCTCCTCTGCCGCTTCTTCTACCATCTGAGGAGGAACCCATGCAGGTGGATAAAGGGTCCACATTTCCTGAGCAGGATTATCCCGTCGGCGCGCACAGAAGCTATGTCTGTACTGCCCCAGTAGGACATTTTGGGGAGGAGCTGCGCTTCGCCCAAGCCCGGGAAAACGCCCGCCCCTAGGCTATGTTGGGGGGCATCCCTAGGTGAGAAATCTTCCTCTCCACCGCCTGACTATGCCGGTGGAGATCAGGGACTGAACTGGGGTCTTGTATTCCAGGCTCCTGCGTTCCTGGACTCCGGTTTCTGCCGGGAACTTTTACACGCCGCCCTTGTATCCCGTTACCAGTTCCCTGTGGTTAGTCGGGAAAGAAGCCCTTGGTGATATCCTCCGTCACAGGGGAGCTGTTTGGGAGACGCCATCTGGTACAGGACCAAGCCGGTGACCCTCCACGGGGGGCGCCTGCACAAGGAGAAGATCTCCCATACTTTACTGTCTCGGTTCCTCTGCGATCTGTTGGGGCTCCCGTTGGCTGCAGCGCCATGCCCTACGCTTAATTGGATGCCCGGGCAGGTCGTGCGCTGGGGACCTAACTGCTGGAACTCTTGTCTGGTGGCACCTCCCCCGGTGCGCTCCGTTCCTTCCCAACCGTCCTCCAGGCCTCTGCCAGGGTTGCCTAGGGGAATCCCGGGGAAATTTGCGGACGTCTTTCTCGGAGAAGCAGCCGAGGTCCTTCGCCTCATCCCCCCTATGACTGCCCTATCAATCTACTGCCGGGAGCCAGTCCTCCTAGGGGCAGGGTTTATCCATATCCGGTACCAGAGACCCGGGCCCATGTCGACCTACATTCAGGAAAACCTGCAGAAGGGCTTTATACGCAAGTCCTCCTCCCCTGCGGGGGCAGGATTTTTCTTCGTGCAGAAGAAAGATGGTTCTTTACGGCCGTGTATCGACTATCGGGGCCTTAACAAAATCACGGTGAAAAACCGCTATCCCTTGCCGCTGATCACGGAACTGTTCAAACCGGCTTCGCGGGGGAAAGAATTTTCCCCAAAATTGACCTGCGGGGGGCCTACAACCTCATCCGCTTCGAGGGGGGATGAGTGGAAGACTGCTTTTAACACACGGGATGGACACTTTGAATATCTAGTCATGCCCTTCGGTCTGTGCAACGCCCCAGCAGTCTTCCAGGAATTTGTGAACGATATCTTCCGGGATCTCCTTTACACGTGTGTCGTGGTCTACCTAGACGACATTCTGGTGTTCTCTGCCGATGTGGAATCATCGCTCTCATGTCCGCCTGGTATTGGAGCGGTTACGTGCCAACCACCTCTCGCTAAGTTGGAGAAATGTTCTTCCACCCAGCCCAGCCTCCCGTTCCTTGGTTACGTCATCTGGGGACCCGGGGTTACAGATGGATCCTGCCAAGCTGTCGGCTGTCTTGCAGTGGCCCCCGGCCGGTGGGCTACGAGCTATACAGCGCTTCCTGGGTTTTCGGAATTACTACCGTCAGTTTATCCTGCATTATTCTACCTTGGTGGCACCCATCATTGCATTTAAACCAAGAAGAACTCCACCCTAGGCAGTGGCCGCCAGAGGCCGAAAAGGCGTTTGCTCAACTTAGGCAGCCTTCGCCTCGGCACCCGTCCTTTGACCAGACCGGATTCCAAGAAACCATTCTTTCGGGAGGTGGACGCCTCCTCCGTCGGGGCTGGCGCAATTCGTACGCAAAACGGACCTAACGGCAAGTTGGTCACCTGTGCTTTCTTCTCCAAGACTTTCTCCCCTGCAGAGAGAAATTACACCATCGGAGGACCGGGAGTTGATGGCTATAAGCTAGCCTAGAGGAGTGGCGTTATCTTCTGGGGGTGCTCACTACCCCATCACCATTTACTCCGACCATAAAAATCTTCAATTTCCTTCATCGGCCCAACCAAACCCCAACCCCCGTCAAGCCGGTGGTCCCCCGTTCTTCTCGCGCTTCAATTTCCAGATACATTTTCGGCCCCGCAGAGAAGAACGTCGGGCCGATGCGCTCTCCGTGTCTCCGATTGTTGGGTGAGGATGGCACCCCAGCATATTTAATTTTCCCTGAACGCCTGATCTCGATGGCTCCAGTGGATTGCGAAAGGTTCCCCCCGGGAAGACTTATGTCCCTTCTGCCCCTCCGACAGGAGAATTTGAAATGGGGACACTGTTCTCTTGTGGCTGGTCACCAGGAGCACGCAAATCCTTCCTTAATCTCTAGTTTTACTGGTGGCCCGAGCTTGCAAGGGACATCAAGGATTTTGTGAAGTCCTGCGTTACTTGTGCTCTAACCCAAAACTTCCTCGCCAACAAACCCCTGGGTTTGCTTTCCCGCCGTGCCCATCCCTAGGGCCCCTTGGACTCATGTGGCAATGGATTTCGTCACGGATCTGCCTCCTTCTTCGGGCAAAGGTCTCTGGGTGGTCGCGGACGTTTTTCGAAGATGGCGACTTATTTTCGTTGCCAGGGCTACCCTCTGCCCCCAGTTGGCCAACCAGTTTTTTCTCCACATCTTCGCCTACACGGATTCCGCAGCAATTGTCTCGGATCGGGGGGTCCAATTTGTGTCGAGGTTCTGGCGGGCCTCTGCTCCCGGTTGAGGTGAACCTCGATTTTCTCTTCCGCCTACCACCCACAGACGAACGGCCAAGTGGAGAGGATCAATCAGATTCTGGGGGGGCTATTTACGACATTTTGTTTCGGCTCGACAGGATGACTGGGCCAGCTTGCTTCTTTGGGCGGAGTTTTCCTACAATTCCCTGGAGTCGGAATTTCCCCTGGTACCTCCCCATTTTCATCGTCTTATGGCCAGCATCCCCCGCCCTCCATTACCATTGTCTCCCCTCATCGGGAGTGCCCGCAGCGGACACTCTTGCCCAGATATGGGGTCCATTTGGAAACAGACGCGCCAGTCTCTGCAGCATTGCATCCGCACGCATTTTAAGGTCCAAGCGGACAAGAATGAAGACCCTCCCATATTTTCGCCTGGCGACAAGGTCTGGCCCATCGGGCCAGATATATCCGGGTGAAGATCCCGTCGTTCAAATTGGGGCCCCGGTTAGTAGGAACATTTGTAGTTCTCGCACGCATCAACCCGGCTGCCTACAAACTCCGGCTCCACCCACAATGCGTATTCCAACTCCTTCCATGTCTCTTGTTGAAGCCTGTGGTCCCGAACCGTTTTTCCCAGAGGATCAAGCCTCCTCTTTTTGAAGCAGAGGCCGCCAACATCTTCACTGTAAATGAGATCCTAGACATGAAGACCATCAAGGGAAGGCGGTATTTCCTGATCGACTGGAAGGAGTTTGGTTTCCTTTAGGAGAGATCGTTGGGAGGGGAGGACAACTTTGGACGTGAGTTACTGCAGAGATTCCCAGGCCGGAAGAAGGGGAGGGCTAAGGGGGGGGGGGGTTACTGTTGCGTCCCGGGGCCCGCGATCGCTCCTGCGGGCGCCGCCGCAGCTTTTGCCATGGTCCTGGGACGGGAGTGCGCCGCCGCCCGGGTGTCGGGCGGCGGGCGCACTCGTTCCCCGGCATATCACCACTTGCCCGGCCGCGCTCCTGTCTCCTCCTAGTCTCCTGCTGTCCGGCGCGCGCGTCCCTGTGATCTAAGGCGCGCGCGCGCAGGGCTCTGTGGGGATTTAAAGGGGCAGTGCACCGGTAATTGGGGAATTGCGGGCACTGCCTCTATTTCACCTGGGCGCTTCCGCCCGCTCCCTGCCGGATCTTTAGTGCCTTGCCTATTGTGAAAGCGTTCCTTTTGTCTCGTCCTGATCTACCGTGTGCCGTACCCTTGCTTCCGTCTATTGGAAACTTTCTCGGGAACTGAAAACTGGTGGCTCCCTGTGAAAAAGTCCAGTCTTCATAAGGAAGCCCATAAGGAAATGGGAAGTTCTGTGTGTTCAGACGTGGTGGACAAACTTTGAATAAGTGATCCACACATAGTGGAAATATTCTACATGGAAAAATGCTGCACATTTTCTCTGCAGAATTTACCCCTTCTATATGTATAAGGGAAATCTGCTGTGAATCTGCAGCAAAATCTGCAAGTTACCCTGTTTCACCGAAAATAAGACATCCCCCAAAAATAAGACCTAGTGCATTTTTTTGTGCAATTCAGAGTTTGGCTGCTTATGCTGATATTTGTGATGAAATCACTAAAGTATATTAATACATGTGGATGTTTTGTTCAACAATAATTGTGAATTCTTGTTCATGGAACATAAGACATCCCCTAAAAATAAGTCTTAGCTCGTCTTTAGGAGCAAAAATGAATACAAGACACTGTCTTATTTTCGGGAAACAGGGTACATGTGAATTTTATTGCAAATTTCCAGCGACAATTGTATCCAATCTAGACAGTGCTCTGCAGGGCTGGAGTGGGTAGAATTTTCTATTCGGAGGGCGCTACACATGGATTTGCCTAGTGCATCAGAATACCTTGTCTCAGTCCTGCTGCTCAGTGAGCTAAACACATCAGCAGTAGATGTACTCCTTTCTCTGTTAGATGCTGCAATGTATCTGGAGTCCAGGATGTTTAGCTGTCTCCTTTCTAGACAATACTCTGTAAGCTAAACAGCCTGGATTCCAGACTGATACACTGATGCACGATAGCGACTAACAGAGACAAGAGTACATCTTCTGCTGATGTGTTTAGCTAGCATAGCATTGTCTAGACGAGATACAATTGTTCCCACTTCTCAGCTGAGGGCCAGCTATGTACAATGTATTTGACTGGAGTCCAGGCTGCTTAGCTCACAGAGCATTGTCTACACTTGATACATTAAAGGGGTTTTGCCACGATCTCATCTCATATCTCCTGCATCCAGCTCTTCAGCTCTGTGTGCTCAGAAGGGGGCGTGTGTGATGTGTTTGAATTGCAGATCATGTGACCCAGCAGGATGACATCACCAGGCCTTTCATCTCTCTAGTCAAAAAAAAAGTCTTTTTATTTAAAGATCTGAGAGTAGCTCAGAGATAAAGTTTTTGCCTCCAGGCACAAGGGTTCTAGATTCAAATCCCTGCAGGAACCAAACCTGTGGATTTTTTTTTTCTCTTTATCAATGTACAGACTTCATTGAGGTTTCTTATTTGCACTGTTTGAATAATTACTAAGGAGAACAGAGGACAGGAGTAGAATGACAGCACCTGGGGTTTGAACACTCAGTAGCTGCCTGGGAGGAGAGGTGATGTCTGAGCATGTGCGACCAGGACTGAGAAGCTCTCAGCCCTGGTCGTATCCCCTGGAGATGAGCTGTACACTATGGATCACTAAAGTAGCAGCTAAAACAAAAACGGTGCAGAATTTTTAATAATAATGAATGGTGAAAATGTTTGTTATTTCATTTGCAAGCTTCCCACGTCAATTTTACTTTGTGGCAAAGCCCCTTTAATATCCACTTCTCAGCTGAGAAAAGTAGTAGCTATTTACAGGGATTGCAGTATCTGAATGTAAACAAAATGTTTTTTATTCATTGTCAGCAAAGTATTATCTTGAAAACGGTAAGGAATTAACCCCTCTGCGCCTTCCAAAGGCATTAACTTTATTTTGTTCCATCGACACAGACATACGAAGGTTTGCTTTTTGTGGGACAAGATATACTTTTTAATGCTGCCATTGAACGTACCATATAATATATTGGGAAACAGCAAAAAAATTCTAAGTGGGGTGAAATGTGAAGAAAATCTATCTGTGTCAAGTTTGTCAGGGTTTGCTTTTATGGCATTCACTAGTCAGTATAAATGATGTGTTATCTGAGTTCTGCAGGTGAAACCAAATATCTAGGGTTTCTTGAAACTGCCGTCATACCATATTGCTGCACCCTACTGAAGGGATCCATTATGCTGATATCTTGGACCCTTCCATATATCGTTTATTACTTTCATATCTATCAAGGAATGTAAGTTTTTCATATTTTGTTCATCTTGATGCACAAGTATCTGTGTTTCTAGGTTCCCTGATGAACCCCTAGTTTTGGGGGGGGAAAGACGTCGGAACTTTTGTTGTTATTTTTCTGTGATGTTTTTTAATTGTTAGTAGAGTTTTGCACTTTCGAGCACTGTTTTTGTTTCTCTTTGTATTTTTGTTATTATATATGTAATTTGTATCTTGTTAGGGTTAGTTAGGGGTTTGGCAGTCTAGGTTCCTGTTTGGTGGCGCCCTTATTGGGGCGATCTCCCCATTTTGTGTAGGCAGTCTTAGTTTGTTTAGGGATAGTTATAGTATACATTATATCTGGGCATGTGTTTTTGTCTATTAGTTATTATAAAATAAAAGTTATATTTTATCTTTATCCTAGGCTTTATACATTCTAGTAGTTTTGTTGTTCAATGCATTAGGATAACCAGGCTTTGATTATTTTTCAGTCGTGGGTTTTTCTTACACCTACATATTATTCTATATCAGGTTTTTGTGGTTTTTGAAACCAAATGTCTAGGGTTTTTGTTATGTTTTAATACTTCTAAAAAAATAAGAAATATTCTCTACCTCAACTTTGCACCACAGTGCCAGTTTCTGTGGCCAATATCTTTTTTGTTCTTCCACCTATGGACCTGAGTGAGGGCAAATTTTTTGCAGGCTGAAGTGTACTTTTTTTTATTGGTACCATTCTGGGATAGATGCAACTTTATGATCACTTTTTATTTCACTTTTTATGGGACGTTTAATGACAAAAAAATGCAATTTTGTGGTTTGGAATTTTTTTTTCTTCTACGGTGTTCAGCGTACAGGATAAATGATGTTACATTTTAATAGATTTTACTTTAATGGATACAGTGATACCAATTATGTGTAACTTTTTTTATCTCATTCTTTTATTTGTAAAATAACAAAGGAGGGGTGAGCTTAGGCTGACCATTAGGGAACTTGATACAGCCTTCTGCACCATATAAATAATATAGAAGGTTGTACCAAGATGGGGATCTATGGCTGAAAGTAATAGAAGTGATTACATGGCAGCTATGGAAGCCTTTATTAGGCTTGCAGCTGCCATGGTAACCAATCGACAACCTGCAATATTTTCTGGGGGGTCGATCGGAGCGAGGAACAGTGCGGAGTCAGAAGGGTTAAACGGCAAGGATCGGAGCGGCCTCCATTCTCTGCTGTTAGAGGCAGCAGTAATTATCAGCTGGCACCCGGCGCATATGGAGCAGGCCCAGCGAGTAAGTCCGCTGCATATAACTTTACCAATATTATAATAAACCAGTACGTCAAATGTCGATAAGGGGTTAAACACAAATTATATTAAAAAGATATACAACATTTTATCTTGGGATTAGGTTTTATTTATATAAAACCAGAAAACCCTTTTGCACCTCTGTCCTGCTCCTATGCAAATCCCTTTGGGTCCATCTCTCAGTTCGCTAAAGCAAAAATGGTCCAGTTCTCAAGATCTAGAACTGTAGACTTTTTTGAAAAAATTGCCTGTTTGCCCAGTGATTTCCACTGACCCCACTGACTCCACAGGCACTTCACTGCACTGATAGGGGGCAAAGGACACAACAAGGGACCAGGAGACGTTCTAGGTACTGTAACAAGACTGTCCAATAGACAGATCGCGTTTTTGATGCAGTTTCTAGACATTGTGCTTACTCAAAACTTTTTTAGATTTGGGGAGACCTTCTTCCTTCAGCTACAGGTGACATCGATGGGTTCCCCCGTAGCCCCAAGTTATGCCAACATTTTTATGCAATATTTTAAAAAGGAGTTTGTCCAGAAATGCACCCTATATAATCAAGTTGTTTGCTGGCTGAGATATGTCGACGACGTGTTCCTCCTCTGGTCCAGATCGGACGGGGAGTTGGAGCACTTTGTCGAGTATATCAATGGTGTACATCCACTTATTAAATTTTCTATCACAAAGAGTAAGGAAGCTGTTTCATACTTAGATTTATGGGTACAAAAAGAAAGAGAAAATAATAGATTAACCACTACCTTGTTTACAAAAGAAACGGATTGCAATAACATGTTACACAGAAATAGTCAGCATGCCCCGCAAACCTTTAAGGGTATTTGTAAATCACAATTTATTCAGGCGAGACGCATTTGTTCAAGTGATGAACAGTACCTTTGCAATATGACTAAAATTGTGCAAAAATTTTTTGATCGTGTTTACGATAGGGCTGAAGTAGCAGCAGTGGGCTAAGAGGTTGCATGTATAGCTCGGATGGGGTTGTTGAAAACTAGGGCCAAGAAGAAGGACAAGCGGTTTACCTAGTGTATATGTGTACCTATGACGTCCATGCGGCTTTGATCAAGAAGGCAATCTGCAAGCATTGGAGGGTATTGCAGTCTGACCCCAAGTTTGGCTATTTGTTCAAGGATCTTCCAAAATGGATCTTTAGGAAAGGAAGAACGTTGGGACAACAATTGGTTACCTCTGATATTCTAAAAAAGAACAAGCGAAACAACGGTAAAGTCTACACGTTCTGGTACCTTTGCGTGTCTCAGGTGCCAGAACTATTCTTCAATAATTAAGGGGGAGTATGTCTCCCATCCTACAAAAGAGTTTCCAGTGAGAATCAAAGGATTTCATACTTGTGACAATGTCATATATATGATAAAATGCCCTTGTGGAAAGGCGTACATAGGCCAGACAACTAGGCAGGTGAAGATCCGCCTTAACGAACATCGGTCAGTGATCCGCCAATATAAGACAAAAGATGCTGGTGTTGCTAGCAACGATGATAGGAGTAGTTTTGGTGAGACCTCATTAGCCCGACATTGTGTAGAGGAAAGATACGGATTAGCTGAGCTCCGGTGGTGCGTGCTGGAGAAGATAGGGAATTGCGAACCTGCAGGGATTACTAAAATATTGTTGCAAAGAGAGGCTTTTTGGATCCATTACATGGATTCTCTAACCCCAAAAGGTATCAATGAAAGTTTTAGCCTCAAGGCTTTCCTGTAACATTGTTTTTAATTGTTGTTTTTATTGTGGTTTGTTTTTCTATATAAGGTATGTTTGTACTGATGTGCGCATGCTTGGAAAG
>JAODAL010026966.1:0-5000 GCA_025379985.1 Phyllomedusa bahiana
GAAAAACACTGGGACTTATATATTATACATTTGGGGGGGGGCCATTTAAACATAAAGGGAGGCAGAGAAAATTTTTGCCTGTACCCCTCTTATCTTGGGGCCCGTACTGGGGGGGCTGGGGGGAGTTACCACTATCCCCTGGCAGCACTTTAAGCTAAGTATCAGTCCATTTCTAAATTGAAAGGGAAGTACATGGTTGTAGTATATGTTTGTATATTGTATTCTTTTTCCACATAAAAAAATTCTGAACCCCCTAAAAACCCTGAATTGTATGGGGGAACGCGTCGGATAGGTTTTTTAAAAGGTGTCTATACCGCATGTATGATATTATTGCATTAAAGCGGACCCCCCCCCCCGCTCTTTATCGGGGCGATTACCCCCTTGGGCAATAGTGCACATTGCTGTACATCTGTATGTATGGTAGTATATAGGGTTTTTAGATTTTTTATATTTTAAATAAAACAAAGTAAAAGTTAGTTTTAACAGGGATTATTATTTGCAGTGAATATTGGGTTAAACCCCTTGTTCATATAAAATTTGTATATTCATTATATTGTCCCCCAGAGATTACTTTACACCCATCCCCAGAGATTACTTTTACACACTGTACAAAAAGATTACATTACACCCCAAAATGAGAGATTCCCCTTACACACCATCCCCATAGATTACATTAACCCTGAAACAACAGAGATTAAAATTACACACCATACATGAGAGATTACATTACACACCATCCCCATAGATTAAATTACACACTGTAAACGGGAAAATTACTTACTCACCATACATGAGAGTTTACATTACAACTGTACCCCAGATATTACATTATTTTACTCCTGTACCCTAGATTAAACATTACCCACTGTCCCCCAGAGATATTTACAACCATACCCAATTTACTGCATTATTCACTATGTTCTCCAAAATTTACATTACAAAAGTAAAAACGAGATTATTTACCCATACCACAGAGATTATTCATAACACACTGTCCCCCGAGATACTATCTAAATTAAAAAGGGACCCAAAATTTTGTGAGTGTTTTTAAATATATATACATTATGAACCAGACCACTAGGGTGATTTTTATCAGCACTGGCAGTGTTTTTGCTTTTTGGGAAATTCGGGCTTCAAACACAGAATTCCAAAGAGCAAAAACCCAACTGCCGGGGAGTTTCTGTCTCTTATCCTTTAGTGCTTTTTATGCGGAAAAAGCCTCGAAGAATTCTTTGTAGGCACTGACAGTACACACTGAAAATACAAAGTAAAATCAGTGTCATCTCAATGACCACACTGATTTTATATAGGGTATAATGTAAATCAGTTTCCCCCCAGATTGGGCGCCCGTTTTTAGGCAATCCAGCACTGAATCCCCAACCCCCGGGAAACAGCATTCAATCTTTTCATGAATGTACCCTTAAGGTATATCACACAGCGATAGCGGGTGTATGGGGGGGTCTACTATATGCCGGGTGTTTTAGATGTAGCCGGACAGTCCCCCACTTCTAAAAAGCTGTGGGCCGGTCCCTTCCTCTCATTTTCCCCCGCACATAAGTGCATGAAGAAGGGCATGGCTAGACACATGGTGTACGTATATACACACTCACATATACAGTACATATCCCCAAAACACGCCACACAAAGCCTTGTCCCCTTCTTACCTGTCTCCTGTAGTTTGGTGCAGTTGGCATTTGGCAGGAGCTTCCCTTCTTCTCTTATGAGGACTGAACATAGGGGAGGTGGTACAATGGGAGGGAAAGATACAGCCCCAGATACAGAGTGTGCTGGACTGTGAGCAGCATTCTGATTGGTGAAGCAGCCCCCTACTGACTCCTGCTCTACCAATCAGCGCTGCTCTCACTCTGCACTGACATTTGAGGCTGCTACCTACGCTGTCCCTACAAGATGCACAGAAATATAGGAGGCAAAGGATTAACTTCTTCCTCCTCTGTGCTCTGCTCTCCCCACTTACCATATTCTCATGCTTTCATTTGGATTATTTTTTATTGAAGTGGCTAAAACGTAGGGAGGACCGTCCCCCACCCAGAAAAAAGTGGGGGGATTAGCCCCCTCTGTACCCCCCTAAAGTTACACCTATGGATAGGACCCCCTTTAGCTAGTTTGTAGGTAGTTAGGGCCCCCACTAGCTAGTTTGTAGGTAGCTATGGACTCCTTTAGGTAGTTAGAAAAAAAACAAAAAAAAACAATTTACCTTTCTCCCGCTCCCGGACACTCCGAGCTCCCCGTCGGCTTCTAGTGGAGCCCGGCTTAGGTGGCGATATGATGTGACATCATCGCACGGCCTACGTCACCACTAAAGGCTGGCGCCTGGTAGGCTTAAGGCCTAGCACTGCTCTGCTGACACCGCACAGCCCCGGGAATCGAGGACATTCAGAGACAGGATGCGGTGGCCGTGCCAAGGGGAGTGGCAGCATTGCCTCCAGGGCCCACAGGAGCTCAGGGCCCACCGGGGGATCCACCGACTTCCCGGTGGGCCAGTCGGAGCCTGTTTAAGGCCACCATTGCCAGCTGGATGTGGTCTGCAATTTTGGAAGCCTAACGGTCCAGGGGTAAGCCTCTTCCATTTCAGGTCACCGCTCATTCCACTCGAGCAGTCAGTGCTTCTTGGGAGGTTTGGCATCAAGCTTCAGATTCACAAGTCTGCAAGGCTACGACCTGGACTTCAGTTCATACTCTTACTAAGTTCTACTAAATCCATACCTTGATCTCAGCTGACGCAAGCCTGGGCTATAAGGAACTTCAGACAGTGGTGTACTAACTGACTCCCACTGCTGTTAATGTTTTTCTTTTTGGATTTTTTTTCCTACCCTCTGGGATTTCTTTTAGACAGCCCAAGGTGCTGTGTCCCCCAATAATACTGGCATGAAATTTGGATTTTTGTACTTACCGTCAAATCCTTTTCTTGTATGTTTCATTGGGAGACACAGATCCCTCCCTTTTTTCATCTTAGTCTTTTTCCGATTCTCATTTTGATGTTTTCTCAGACTGTAGTTTATCCTCTCTACTATGGCTTTTGGTTTCAAGCCACAGCAAGGTGCTGTGTCCCCCAATGAATCAGACGAGAAAAGGATTTTATGATAAGTACAAAAATCTGCATTTTTGACAACCACAAGACTGGGGCAAATTAAATTTTCTGAAATATTTCTGCCACTGTTGTTTAGATTTTATTTTTATGCCATGCATTGTGCCTATAAGTGGCATAGATAGATACAGTAACGGCAGTACTGAATATATATAGTTTTCATATTAAACTATTTTTACACAATATTTTTTTTTTAAATCATGTTTTTATAACTTCTTTATTTTTCCATATACAGAGCTATGTGAGAGATTTTTTTGTGGGACGAGTTGAAATTTTTCATTGGCATCATTTTGGTGCGCATATATCATTTTAAATACTTTTTATTACAGATTTTGAGAGGTATGGTGAACAAAATACTACAATCTTTTTTATTTTAATTTTTTACAGTAGTCACCATACGCTATAAATGATATGTTAACATTACTCTGCATCTCAATACCATCAAAGTGATACCAAATTATATAGCTTTTTTGATGTTTTACTATTTTTACACAATGAAAACACTTTAGGCAACATGTATGAACGGGGCTGCGCCAGTTTTCTGCACTTTAAGCCAAAAAGAATATATGAACAGGTGCACTCCACACTTTACGAGATAAGTCTCTCTGTAATGTGCCAAAGACACTTTTTAGTGCGTCAAAGATTAGGGGTGTTCTGGGGGTGTCACACCACATTGATAGAAGTAGACACATTTATGATTCTTTGACACCAAATCTAGGTGCAGAACAGTTAGAACAGCCAGACCAGGTTAAAGGTGGTCTGCCTGAGCCAGACTAGTATTGGCACTACAATGTGCCTGTATGTATGAACTGCAGAAGAACAGGTTCATACATTCTGGTGCATTCTACACTACCTAAAAGCTATTTAGAACTGGCCTCTCAGCACCAGGATTCATACATGTCGCCCATTGTTTTTCAATTACTGTATTCTGAGAGCTGTAACTTTTTATGTTTTTGTTGGTGAAACTGTGGGGGCTTATTTTATAGGATAAATTGACATTTTCGTTGCTAATTCTTTGGGGTTTATATAACTTTTTGATCACCTTTTATTCAAGTTTGTTGTGGTAGACTGAACAAAATCTGTAATTCTGATGTGTTTAATGTCTTTTTTACTGCATTCATTATGGGGGATAAGTAACTGTTACTGGCAATATCAAATATGTGTATTATTTTATAGTGTATTCTTTCTTTGAATGATAAGCATTTGTAATGGGGAAAAGGTAGTTTTGCATTTTTTATTTTAATTTTTTCCATTTGTCCCACTATGGTATAAGACTGAGGGGTCACTTAATTGCTGTTATGATACTTCACTGTACTGCAATGTATTGTATATCTGTCAGTCAGCCTATTAGATGCTGCTCCTGGGCACAGCCTAATAGGCCTCAATAACAGACAGACAGAAGGCCATTGTATAGTCTCTGACTGTCATGGCAACCATCAGCATCCCATGGGGTATGGGTACAGATAAAGGAGCCCTCTCCCTCTCTCAAACCTCTTAGATGCCACAGCCTCTATTGAGCTCAGTTTCTAAGAGTTTAACTAGTTGGGATTAGAGTTATCTATTAAATGTCAATTCAGCAGGAGCCTGCACAGCTCCTAATTCCATGCTATCTGCATCATCTGGATGACATAACTATGTCAGATTGTGGAAAATCCATGCAATCATGGATATATATATATATATAGTGTTTAGGTATATCTATATGTAGATATCTATATATATCTATCTATATGCTGTATAAATATATATATATATATATATACATATATATATATATATATATATCTATATAGATATATATATACACATATATACACAGTCATTTAACCACACACACTTACACACATTATATATATATATATATATATATTTTATATATAATTATATGTATATA
>JAODAL010026966.1:10000-55797 GCA_025379985.1 Phyllomedusa bahiana
ACATTCTTTGAACCTGGTCTGTAAGTAACAACAAAGTTGAAGTGTGTAAAAAATAATGCCCAACATGCCTGACGTGGATTCAACCTTTTAGCATTCTCTTAAAAGGTGAGGTTCTTATGATCAGTAAGGACCGTGACTTGAGGCTGGACACCTTCGAGGAAGTGGCGCCATTTCTCGAAGACCCACTTAATAGCCAACAACTCCCGATTCCCAACGTCATAATTCCTTTCAGCTGAGAAAAATTTACATGAAAAGAAGGCACAAGGGTAAAGGTTAGTCATAGTAGCAGATACCTGAGACAGCACAGCCCCTGCACCATACTCAGAAGCATCAACCTCGACGAAAAAGAGTTTACTATGATCTGCTTGAATCAACACAGGAGCTGATACAAAACACTACTTAAGTTTCTCAAAGTTTTCACGCCTCTATGGCCTCAGCTTGCCAGTTACTGAACTTCACCCCCTTCTTAGTCATGTCAGTCAATGGCCGAACTAAGACAGAAAAATTACGAAAAAATTTACGATAGTAATTAGCAAACCCTAGGAATTGCTGTAGGGCCTTCAGGGATGAAGGGCGGACCCAATCGAGAATAGCTTGAATTTTACAGGGTTCCATACCAAATGAGTTAGGAGTCAGGATATACCCAAGAAAAGGTACTTCCTGCACTCCGAAAACAAATTTTTCAAGCTTGGCATACAAACAATTTTCCTTCAGGACTTGCAGTACCTGTCGTACGTGTTTAACGTGTGACAACCAATCTTCTGAATAGAATAAAATGTCATCCAGGTAAACGACCATACAACAACCAATGAGTTCTCGGAAAACATCATTAACCAGGTTCTGGAAGACTGTGGGAGCATTACACAACCCAAACGGCATAACCAGATATTCAAAATTACCCTCAGGAGTGTTAAACGCAGTTTTCCACTCATCCCCTTCCCAGATACGGATAGGCCTCTCTAAGGTCCAACTTGAAAAACCATTTCGCTCCCTGGAATTGATTGAACAGATCCGGAATCAAGGTTAAGGAGTATTGGTTTTTTACTGTTATCTTATTCAGTTCATGTGAATCTATGCATGGACGAAGGCCTCCATCTTTTTTCCCTTCAAAGAAAAACCCTGCACCCATAGGGGACACCAAAGGTCGGATATGCCTCTTCTGTAAGCTTTCTGCAATATACTTCTTCATGGCTAGTCTCTCAGGACCTGACAGATTATTTATCCTCCCCTTTAGAAATCTCACTCCGGGCACTAAGTCAATGGCGCAGTCGTAAGATCTATGAGGGGGTAGTATCTCCGGCTGTTTCTGAGAAAATACTTCAGCAAAGTCACGAATGAAAACAGGAATCTGCTCCACCTCTGTATTTCACAGTATCATAAGGAGACATCTGTCAAAGCACTGTTGTCCCCACTTAACTAATTCTCCTGAATTCCAGTCAAACACCGGGTTGTGTTTCTGAAGGCAGGACAGCCCCAAAACCACATTAGGGATGGGCGATACTATCGACAAAAGTTGAAATCGGCATTATAGTTTCCGTGAAAATCTTAAAGAGTAATTTTGGCGGCCAGCCAATCAGCTCAGAGCATAGACGGGGGTAAGGGAGGTATACGACGTCAGCTGTGGGCGGTGAATGGATCTCATTGGCTGGAAAAATCACATGACCTCGTTTTATGTATACGACTGCATTTCCTGATAAGTCTAATTCCTCAACTATCTCACTACAGAACAACATGTCTCACTGCCTGTTCCAATAGCTGTTGTCACAGCCAAGAGAGACAGTCTTTTTTTATATACAGAAAACCATCCTTGTCGCTGTGAAGCTTAGGATTTAGCTACATTAGGGATTTTTTGTTCTTTTTTAGATAGAGAGTGACTTGTAAATACATCTTTTGCTGTGTGCTGGGGAGAGGGTGGGGGGTCGGAAAGGAGGGGGGATGATGTGCAGCACAATCTGTCCTGTCCTGAACTGGCATTGAAATAGCAATGTTTAACACATTTTGGCCAGCAGATCTCCCAACTGAGGTGAAATTTTCCCTTTTGTTTTTGTAGTTCTATTGGTGTCTGTGCGTCCCAGTTTGTCGCAAATAGCCCCCTTGTACGCACATTGGGTTACATATATTTATAGTAACTGGTGGCTGTTGTTAGTGGTGCCAAAATCGCCATATCTTATCTATATAAATCTTAAATAGTTCTATTGCAGTCCCTGCGTCTCAGTTTGGCGCAATATGATTGTGCAGACTTTGTAGCGGCAAAATACATAAAAAAGTTTTTTTTGGTGTTTACATTGATTTAGTATTTATAGTTAAATAGCGCCTGTTGTCAGTGGTGCCAAAACCGCCATGTCTAATCCCTATAACTTTTAAATAGTTCTATTGCAGTCTGTGTGTCTCAGTTTGGGGCCAATAGCGAACTTGTCCACAAATTTGGTTACAGATATTTAATAGCAACTAGCGCCTGTTGTCAGTGGTGCCAAAGCCGCCATATCTAATCCATAGAACTTTAAATAGTTCTATTGCACTCCGTGCGTCTCAGTTTGGCGCAAATAGCGCACTTGGACGCAATTTTGGTTACAGATATTTTATAGTAACTGGTGTCTGTTGTCAGCTTCGTAAAACCACCATATCTCATCCGTATAACTTTTCAATAGTTGTATATTGCACTCTGTGCGTCTCAGTTTTCAACAAACTATCCTACAAGTGCGGTATTTGTGCAAAACTATCAATTGCTAGTCCTACTGGGCAGTTGTAAATCTGAGGGACTGAAGGAAGAACACTGTTGATTTTGTGTTACATTTCTTCCACAAGACCGCATTTCACAAATATTTGATAGAAACAATTCTGTTTCTAATCCTAGTTGGCCGTTGGAAATAAGAGGGATTTAAGAATACCTGCGATTTGCCATCTTTGCAGTACAGTTTCTCAATAAGAGACTGTGAAAAACTCTTCCATAACTTTTAAATTTTTATCTTTCTGAACATGGAGCGCACTACAGGTGGTAAGCGAGCAAAGAATGGTGTAGGAAATGGAGCTAGAGGTATGAGAGAAGGTGCTCCTTCCACTGCAGCGGACAACACGCAAGCCAGCACATCGTCAGTTGTAGGACCGTCAGGCCTGTCATCGCTGGGTTGGTTCCCTGTGAATCTCAGTAATGAAGATCGTCACCAATCTGTTCTTCAGTGGTTAACGCAACCTGCATCCTTCGGTTTTACTTCCTCGTCCTCCCAGTCACAGCCACGAATGTCTTCATCATCATCGTCAGCATCCGTCCAACCTGCAGCAAAGGCAGGCCAAATGTCAACTTGTGTACCCACCACTGTGGATAATCCATTTTCTGAAGACCTCTTTGATGACACAATGCGGTTGGGGTCAGTAGGCATTTCAAAACATCAAGAGGCCAAAGAGGACAATTTGGTCTGCTCTGAAGCCCAATCGCTGATGCCATCAGAGGAGGAGAAGGAAGCTGATCAGTCGGCACAAATCCCGAGCGGTCGGCAACGCCTCACAGTGCCTGTGGCTTGTAGCCCCCAGCTCCAGGATGTAGAATGTCAGGATGAGGAAGTCACCTGTGATGATGATGATGATTACATTGCAGATGCAACGTGGTCTTTTCAGCAGAATTTGCTTGCGAGCGCTTCATTAGTGGACAAGGAGGAAGACGATGGGGTAGTGTCAGTACGAGTCCGGCCTCAAAAAGGGAGAGGGCGGTCGCACAAGTCCGCTGAGATTATTCCGCCAGCCATGATTAGTGGTGGCAGCGGAAACACCGCTCCTCGCTTATCCACGTCGAAAAGGTCCAGGACCTCTGAAGCCCGGGCCTTTTTCGATCAAGCCTCAGATTCGCCCAGCAACATCATATGCTGCATTTGCCGTAAACGCATCAGAAGAGGGAAGAATCTAAGGTGTTTATCCACCACCAACATGACTAGTCACATGCAGCTAATGCATGAGTTGAAATGGAAACCACACCGGTCCTGGGCTTCCAACCACTGTCACACCCTCTGTCTCCTCCTCCTTCACCACTTCTAAGACCAAGCGTTCTTCTGCTGCCCATGTCCCTCAGCAGCATGAGCAAGGATCAGCCTCCGCTTCAGCCTCCACCGTCACCCGAGTACCACCAGCACCACCAGAGACACAGCCTACCCCTTCTCATTCCATCAGTTTCACCTGCACACCGTACAGTGGCCAGTCTAGCAGCCAGCCTTCCGTTTACCAGGTGTGGGAGCAGAAGAAACACTTTAAACCAAACCATCCCAAAGCCAAAAGCCTGAATGTTGGAAATGTTGCCTTTCCGTCTGGTGGACACAGATGGGTTCTGCCACATAATGGCCCTTGCCTGCCCCCAATACCAGATGTCGAGCAGGCATTATTTTTCCCGAAAAGCTGTCCCTGCCCTGGCCAGCCACGTGTCATCTAAAATCTCCAGCACATTGTCTGCATCTGTGTCCGGCAGGGATGGTGCAGGGTTCTTTCCCCCAAGGTTCACGGGTAGCATCACGTGCCCAGAGAAACCAGGCCGTGTTGAAATTAATATGTCTTGGAGACCGTCAACACACAGGTCAAGAGCTGTGGATTGCTATGCGCAACAAGTCCGAGCGGTGGCTGGGTGACAGGAACCTTGTCCCTGGCACGGTGGTGTGCTATAACGGGCGAAATCTCCTGGCCGCCATTAAGATCGGTAGGCTGGAGCACATCCCTTGCCTGGCACACGTCATGAACCTCGTCGTCCAAAAATTTCTAAAGTGCTACCTGGGTCTGGACTGCTTGCTGTGGAAGGCTCGAGGTCTGAGCTCACACTTCCGAGATTCGCACCCTGCTTCATCCCGGCTGGCTGCGTTACAGCGTCAGCTTGGCCTCCCCGTCAACTGTCTCATTGTTGATGTGGCAACACGCTGGAATTCCACCCTCCATATACTCCAGCGATTGTGGCAGCATGGTAATTCCATTACGCAATATGAAGTGGCGCATGGCCTGACAAGCAGCGGTGCGGACCTCGGGATGTTGAGCCACTGAGAGTGGAGGCAGATGAAAGAGCTCTGCACCATCCTTGCGAGTTTTGAAGAAGCCACCAAAATGGTCAGTGCGGACAATGCTGTTGTCAGCATGAGCATTGTGGTGATCTTAGTTCTGGAACAAGTGTTGGACACTCTGAAACAGCAGGTCCCACCAGCAATGGAGGAGGAGGTGGACACAGATGCGGACACAGAGCCTTACTCTTCATTGGATCCAGAAGGGCCGACAGTTTCACAACTTTACCGGTCTTCGTTCGGCGGTGGTTTGGGGTCCAGGGCTGGTGCCTCAGCTCTCAGGGTACATCATCTGGCGTGGGACCTTGTTCCGGGCACAAGTGACACAGGAGAGAACAAAGTCCTTGATGTCCTGGGGCAGGGTTGGCCACCAGTAGCGGCGTGAGATGAGGGCGTGGGACTTTCGTATCCCGGGGTGACCGACCAAAAGAGAACTATGCCCCCACTCCAGAATTCTCCGCCTGAGCGCTGGACGAACATAGGTCTTGCCCGGTGGTACCTTCCGAAGATTCACAGGAGCCGTGTGGATCAGCCGTTCGGGAGCAATAATGTGCTGAGACACAGGTTCCTCTCCGGTAACGTCAGAGGCTCGGGAGAGGGCATCAGCCTTGACGTTCTTTTCAGCTGGCCGGAAGTGTATCCTGAAGTCAAACCGAGAGAAAAAGAGTGACCACCTGGCCTGGCGAGGATTCAAATGCTGGGCCGTCTGGAGGTACTGAAGATTCTTGTGGTCCGTGAAGACGTCGAATGGATGACGGGCCCACTCCAGCAAATGTCGCCATTCCTCCAGAGCCAATTTGATGGCCAGCAGTTCCCGATCTCCTATGGTATAGTTACGTTCAGCCGGAGAGAAGGTTCTGGAAAAAAAACCGCAAGTGACCGTTCTGCCTTTAGGACCCTTCTGGGTCAGGACCGCCCCTGCTCCCACAGAAGAGGCATCCACCTCTAGGCTGAAGGGCTTATCTGGATACGGACGAACCAGGATAGGTGCTGAGGAAAACGTTGACTTCAGTTGAGAGAATGCTTCCTCAGCAGAAGGAGGCCAACATTTCGGATTGGCGTTCTTCTGGGTGAGAGCCACGATTGGAGCTACCAGCGAAGAGAAGTGGGGAATAAATTGCCGGTAGTAGTTGGCGAATCCCAGGAAACGTTGAATCGCCCGAAGACCGACAGGGCGTGGCCACTGCTGGATCGCGGAAAGTTTAGCTGGGTCCATCTGCAGACCACGATCGGAGACTATGTACCCAAGGAAAAAAAAGGGTGGCCTGGGGGGAACCGGCACTTCTCCAGATTGGCATACAGTCGATTGTTCCGCAGACGTCGCAGAACCTGGCGTACTTGCACCCGATGAGTCTGTATGTCAGGAGAAAAAATCAGAATATCGTCCAGATAAACTATGACGCAGGTGTACAGCAAGTCTCTGAATACGTAATTGACGAATTCCTGAAATACGGCTGGGGCGTTGCATAGCCCAAAAGGCATCACGAGATACTCAAAATGACCGTCCCGCGTGTTGAAAGCCGTTTTCCACTCGTCCCCCTCACGTATTCTGCTGAGGTTATAGGCACCGCGCAGGTCCAATTTAGTAAACATCTTGGCTCCACGAAGACGATCAAAGAGCTCAGATATCAAGGGTAACGGGTAGCGATTCTTAACCGTGATCTTGTTTAGCCCCCTGTAATCGATACACGGCCGAAGAGACCCATCGTTTTTCTGGACGAAGAAGAAGCCAGCCCCGGCGGGCGAGGAGGACTTGCGTATGAACCCCTTCGCCAAATTCTCCTGTATGTAGGCTGACATGGCCTGAGTCTCGGGCACGGACAGAGGGTAGACCCTAGCCTGTGGGGGACTGATTCCGGGAAGGAGGTCTATGGGACAGTCATATGGCCGATGGGGTAGTAGCCTCTCAGCCTGTTTCTCCGAGAACACATCTCCAAAATCCTGGTACTCTGCTGCCAGACCCTGTAGAGACTTGACGGATGACTGGAGGGAAGAGATGGACACCGGGCGTGGTGCCACCAAACAGAGATCCTGGCACTCCGATCCCCAGCGCAGGACTTCGCCTGTCTTCCAATCAAGCGTAGGGGCGTGACGTTGCAGCCAGGGTAGCCCCAACAGGATCGCCGAAGAAGCGCGAGGTAGGACATGAAAGGAGATCTTCTCCGAGTGTAGGACCCCTACATGGAGGGTAACAGGCCCGGTGATGAACTGAATGGACTCGCTGAGAAGCTCCCCATTGACGGAGGAGATAAGCAACGGCTTTTCCAGGCGGATGACTGGCAAGCGATAGCGAGACACCAGGGAGGCATGAATAAAGTTCCTGGCAGAGCCGGAGTCCAGGAAGGCAGGGACCCGAAGAGATAGGCCAGCATCCGTCGTTACCTCCACTGGCAACATCAGTCGTGGAGAGGAGGACTGAGCACCTAGGGCCGCCTCTCCTACGGCTCCTAGGTGCGAGCGTTTCCCGACCGCTGAGGGCGCTGCAGACAACCTCTACGGAAATGGTCCGGACTGGCGCAGTAGAGGCAAAGGTTCTCCATCTGGCGGAAGGACAGCTCAGACTCTGATAAGTGAGCCCGGTCCACCTGCATGGGTTCTTCGGTGGAAACCTGAGGAGGAGGCAGCGGAGATCTCTGGAACACAGGAGCCAGACGAGGTAGACGGCGAGGTTGTGCCGAGTCACGCTCCTGGCGGAGCTCCTGCTGTCTTTCTGAAAAAACGCACGTCAATGCGTGTGGCCAGATGGATAAGCTCGCTCAATGAAGATGGGAGATCCCTTGCTGCCAGCGCGTCCTTTACTCTGCTTGACAGGCCCTTCTTGAATGTGGCACAGAGAGCGGCGTCATTCCATGACAGCTCGGATGCTAAGGTGCGGAACTGGGCCGCGTAATCTCCTACAGAAGAGTCCCCCTGGCGTAGGTTCAATAGCGCTGTCTCTGCAGAAGACGCACGCGCAGGCTCCTCGAAGACGCTGCGGAATTCTGAGAGGAAGGCCTGTAGGTCTGCGGTCACAGGGTCATTCCGGTCCCAAAGAGGGGTTGCCCAGGCCAAGGCCTTCCCGGATAACAGGCTCACCATGAACGCCACCTTCGACCTTTCGGTAAGAAACTAATTGGCCATCAGCTCCACGTGCATGGAGCACTGCGTGATGAAACCTCTGCAAAACTTCGAGTCCCTGTCAAACTTGGAGGGTAGAGGAAGGCGAAGCTTCGGACCCACGGTTGCCAGCGGGAAGGCCACGGGTGTAGGAATCGCTGGCGAAGAGGCGGATTGCGGCTGCTGGGATGCCAGGAATTGGCGCATCATGGCGGACAGCTGACCCAATTGCTGTGCTTGTTGCGCGATCTGCTGCGACTGTTGAGTGACAATGTTCGTGAGATCCGCAAGACTTGGCAGGGGCAACTTGGCGAGATCCATGGCTGGATCTAACTGTAACGGCTGGGTAGTGGATCCTCTGGACCACCGCAAGCGATGATAGTTAAGCCACGCCAGGGAACGGAATCTAAGTAGCCCCCGGTTTTCACCAGGGCCCGCCGCAAAGCGGGATGGACTTGCTGCGGCGTGAGGCTACCAGGTCGTTACCCCTGACGTGACTTGCTTGCGATGGCGGCCGAGGTGCAGCGAGGTACAGAATCGTAGTCCAAGAATCGTAGTCGTGGGCAGGCAGTAGGTCAGGGCAGGCGGCAATGGTTCGTGGTCGTGGACAGGCAGGAAGGTCAGGGCAGGCGGCAGAGGTTCGGAGTCGAGAAACGTAGCAGGAGGTCTGGTACACGGTAAGGCGAGAATATACTTTAGGAACGCTTTCTCTAAGGCTCGGGGCAACATAGATCCAGCAAGGAAGTCCCGCTGACGTCATCAATAAATAGGGGCAGCACCTGGCCAGCAGCCAATTATCGGCGCGCTGGCCCTTTAAATTCACAAGGACGAGCGCGCGCACGCGCTAGAGAACGGGCACGCGCGCCTCGGCCGGCAGAGGGCGCGGACAGAGCAGGAACGAGGTCAGGTGAGTGTTTGTAACGAGCGCGCCCGCGGCCCATCCCGCGGCCAGCAGCGCCACCTGTCCCGGGCAGGGACCCCGGAGAGGAGGCACGGGTGCGCCTGCGGCCCGAGGGCCGGAGCGCGGCGCCGCTCGCTACAGTCATTGCAGACAAACACATCCGGCTTTCCACTGATAATGGGGATCGTTTGACTTTCATCAAGATGAATCAGGCGTGGATCTCTGATGATGTTGTGGCCCCAATTGACGAGGTCACCGATTAGTTGCCGGTCTACTTCACATTCCTCTTCAAAAAGAAATGGTCCTCTTGAAATTTTTTTTTAAAAAATGATAATTTCTTACTGCAATTTTTATTCTGAGTGCCCAAAAGGCGGTTAGAAGACTGTAAAAGACACCAATTGTACACGGTTTCATGAAAAAAACTTATTCCATTTACTCCTTCATGAAAATTGTAAGCACTGTCAATGGTTTTGGGGTCATGGTGCTGTGATATACAGCTATAATCAAGGTCCTTTGGAACAGAAATGTGGCTTTTAAGTGGCATTTCTTCCTCACAATTTTTAACAGTGGCTGAGAAGTCATTTTTATATTTTTTTTTTTGTCATGGTGCTGTGAAATACAGCTATACTACAGGTCCTACTATAAAAAATGTGGTTTCTAACAGACTTTTGTTCTTCACAATTGTCAACAGTGGCCGAAGGGTCATGTTTCGAATTTTGGGGGCCATGGTGCTGTGAAATACAGCTATAATACAGGTCCTATTGTAAAAAAGGTGGCTTCTAACAGACATTTGTTCTTCACAATTGTCAACAGTGGCCAAAGGGTCATGTTTAGAATTTTAGGGGGCATGGTGCTGTCAAAAACAGGAATAAGTAGGACACTGTTAATGGACACATATTGCAAAATGACTTGTTTTTGCAAGATCTTTAACATAGCTAGCAATCCCTGTAGTGAGACAACCAATACAATTAAACTACTAAAAAACTTGCATGTACAAAATAGCTGATACAAATATTCCTCTGATTTGTACAAGGGAGGTACAGTAACCACTGATAAAAGACTTGAACAGATGTAGGTTATTCAGAGGACATGGAGTATGGAGCACATTCGTCACCCTAAGGAGACAATTTCCTCCAGCACGTTGAGTAAAATGAGAAAAAGAGAGCCAAGAAAAAGGGCACCTGGGTGGAAGAGGAGTGTCAAGCACCAGCGTTTCCAAGTGAAGCTCAATTGGTCCACACTCATATGGAGGGGTAAGCACTCTCGTAGAGGCAGAAATTTTTCAAGCGCTATCCAGGTCTTGACTGTCTTCTGAGGAAGAATCGAGGTCTTAGCTCACACTTCCGCACTCTGCTTCAGCACGACTGTTTTCGTTGCTGCATTATAAGGGCATTTTTGCCGTGTTAATAGATGACGGACGCCAGCCCTGGGTCTCACCACACCCACTGTAAGTCCAGCCCTGCTAGCTGAACCTACGTGTTAATAGATGACGGACGCCAGCCCTGGATCTCACTGCACCCACTGTAAGTCCAGCCCTGGCAGCTGAACCTCCGTGTTAACAGATGACTGACGGCAGCACTGGCTCTCACCATTAGGGGCAATCAGGAGAGCTTCAAATTTCTCTAAAAAATAAGATTTTGAAAAAGGTGATTTCTTTGAGGTTATGTAGTGTCAAAAAGGGCTCCAGGGCTGGACACAAATTGCACAATTTGAGGCTTAAAATTTTCTGGGGCTGGAGTCACTATGGGGTCGCATCATCTGATCTCCAGGGGAGTCTGTCCCTAATCACTGAAGAAGGATTTGGAGGAAAAATGAAACCAATGAATTCATTGGCTGAATCACTCTCAGAAGCCAGGAGGGCAAATGTCTTCTCAACTAAGAAGTGTTTTGGGGATGATTAGGACATTTTTATTACTTATGGGGTGTGCAAATGAATTAACACATCTATATGTGTAAAAAATACATTTTAACCTGCAGGGAGGGGTGTATGTTTTATGTTATCACACTTGAAAGAAAAGCAAAATGATAATAATGTAAAACTATAAATAAAACTTCCCTAAATAAATTCCGTAACCAAATGTCAGTTACCAAAAAATATACTAAGTGACAGCAACTGTACAAAATAGCATAGTGCCACTTTGTGATCTGTGGGTCAAGCAGGTTTAGCAGTCATGCTGTGGTACAGGACAGGTATAGTCAATGTCCAGTTCAATAGTTTTTCAAATAATACTGCCTTCTGGCACTTGGTAATCTGTGGGTCATGCAGGTTTTTGTGTCATGCTGCGGTACAGGACAAGTATAGTCAATGTCCAGTTCAACTAAAATGGTGGTTTAAAGACTACTTTCTTCCATAACTATTTGATCGGAGCGTCATGAAGGATTGAGGGTCATGCTGTGAGACAGGACAGGTATAGTCAATGTCCAGTTCAACTAAAATGGTGGTTGAAAGACTACTTTCTTCCGGCACTTTTTAATCTGTGGGTCATGCAGGTTTGAGGGTCATGTTGTGGTTCAGGACAGGTATAGTCAATGTCCAGTTCAATGAAAATGGAGGTTCAAAGACTACTTTCTTCCGGCACTTTTTAATCTGTGGGTCATGTGGGTTTGGGGCTCATGCTGCGGTACAGGACATGGATAGTCAATGTCCACTTCACTAAAATACTGGTTCAAATAATAGTTTCTTCCAGCACTTTTTAATCCGAGGGTCCATAAGGGCATCTGTGAGATTTTGGGTCATGCCTGCATTAAAGGACAGGGATAGTCAATGTCCGATTTTCACTAAATAGTGGTTCAAATACTTGTTTCTTCCGGCACTTTTTAGTCTGAGGGTCCATAAGGGGCATCTGTGCAGGTTTTGGGGTCATGCCGCTGTAAAAGATAGGGATAGTCAATGTCCTGTTTTCTAAAATAGTGGTTCAAATACTTGTTTCTTCCAGCACTTTTTATTCTGAGGGTCCATAAGGGCATCTGTGTGGATTTTGGGGGTCATGCTGCATAAAAGATAGGGATAGTCAATGTCCATTTTTCTAAAATAGTGGTTCAAATACTTGTTTCTTCCAGCACTTTTTATTCTGAGGGTCCATAAGGAAATCTGTGCAGGTTTTGGGGTCATGCCTCTGTAAAAGACAGGGCCTAGAGATGGGCGAATCTCGAAGTGGAAATCGTTTAGAATTTCAGGAAAACTTCGACTCTGAACGAAGTCGAAGTTTGGGGTGATTCGCGGGAATGAAGCGTGTTTTTAATTGATAAAATGGCTGCAAGAACATGGCGTTACATGGGGCAAAGAACTCTGGGAGGAAGAATTTCGTAGCCTAAATGACATGTGCAGAGATGAAGCCAATCAGAAACCGGCAGGATTCTGTAACGTCACTGCACTATATAAATCCGGACGTGACGCTGGCAGTTCACACTCCTTTCTCTTTGCCGTGTTGTAAGTGCTGCAGCTCCAGTATTAGAAATCTCACACAAAAGAAAGATCTTTTATACAGCGATTTTTGGAGGGGTGTCACAGCTTTTCTCAGAGACTGCTTCTCTTACGTTCTAATTTTGATTTTGGGGTGTATTGGAATTGCAGTCCAGTGTGCGTCCAATTCAGCTGCATATACATTTTAATGCTATCTGGTCAGTTCTGGAGCACATTAAATATCCAAGGGTTATCTAAGCCTGTTGTTGCTGTTGTATTCAGTTAAAGAAACAGCGTTTTTTCAATCGAAATACCAGTTAATTTTTGGCTGCTCATTTCTTTTGCGCAATTTATATCCAAGGGCTACTTAAACCTTTGTCTTTGTAGTCGTAAAAGAAATTTTTTTAAACGCAAAGAGAAATTTTGCCTGTGCATAGTTCATATCAAAGGTTAATTAACGTTTTTTGTGTTGTCATAAAAAAACGTGTTTTTCCAGAAAGAATAAATTTTGCCTGTAGCATAATTCATATCCGAAGGTTAATTGTTTTTCTGCTGTTGTAGTCAGTAAAATACACATCGTTTCAACACGCCACATAGCTGGTAGTTTTTGACAGCTCATTTCTTTTGCGCAATTTAGATCCAAGGGTTAATTAAGTGTTTTTCTGCTGTTGTAGTCAGTAAAATACACATCATTTTAACACGCCACATAGCTGGTAATTTTTGCAGCTCATTTATTTTGCGCAATTTAGATCCAAGGGTTAATTAAGTGTTTTTCTGCTGTTGTAGTCAGTAAAAGAAAAGTTTTTTTTTAACGCCAAAGAAGAAATTTTCCCTGTAGCATAATTCATATCCGAAGGTTAATTAATAGTGATGAGCGATTACGTCGACTATTGTCATCGGGTCGATAGTCGATATCGTCAATTATCAAGACGATTTCTGATAGTCGATAATAGATTATCGCCGATGATCATTAAAGTCTATGGGAGAGGCACAACACCTTCTTTCTTACACCCAAACAGGGTTGGAGAAGCTGGAATTAACATCCACAACAGTCAAAATGGAAAACGTGTTTACATCTTAGGCAACACACTTAAGTTTTTAAAAGTCACAGAAAAAAAGTCACAGACCATTCACTATCCCCGTCTTGTACCACAGATGCCCCTTAAACCTGCATGACCCACAAATTAAAAGTGCCAGAATTATTTGAACCCATCATTTTACTTGAACTGGACATTGACTATCCCTTTCCTGGAACACAGCATGACCCCTTTAAACCCATCTGACCCACAGATTAAAAAAGTGCCGAAAAAGGAGTCTTTTAACCACCATTTTAGTTGAACTGGACATTGATATATCTGTCCCTGGACCGCAGCATGACCTTAAACCTGCATGACCCACAGATTAAAAAGTGCCGGAAAAAGGGGTCTTTGGGACCACCATTTTAGTTGAACTGGACATAGACAAAACCTGTTCTGTACCACAGTATGAACATCAAACCTGTCTGACCCCCAGATTAAAAAGTGCCGGAAAAAGGAGTCTTTCAACCACCATTTTAGTTAACTGGACATTGACTATACCTGTTCTGTACCCCAGTATGACCATTAAACCTGTCTGACCCACAGATTAAAAAGTGCCGGAAAAAACACCATTTAGTTGAAGTGGACATAGACTATACATGTTCTGTACCACAGTATGACCATTAAACCTGTCTGAACCCCAGATTTAAAAAGTGCCGGAAAAAGGAGTTTTTCAACCACCATTTTAGTTGAACTGGACATTGATTATACCTGTCCTGGGCCAAAGCATGACCCTTAAACCTGCATGACCCACAGATTAAAAAGTGCCGGAAAAAGGAGTCTTTGAACACCACTTTAGTTGAACTGGACATTGACTAGACCGGTTCTGTACCACAGTATGACCATTAAACTTGTCTGACCCACAGATTAAAAAGTGCCGGAAAAAGGAGTCCCTTTTAACCACCATTTTAGTGAACTGGACATAGACTATACCTGTTCTGTACCACAGTATGACCATTAAACCTGTTTGACCCCCAGTTTTAAAAAGTGCCGGAAAAAGGAGTCTTTCAACCACCATTTTAGTTGAACTGGACATTGACTATACCTATCCTGTACCGCAGCATAACCCTCAAACCTGCATGACCCACCCAAATTAAAAAGTGCTGGAAAAAGCAGTCTTTGAACCACAATTTTAGTTGAACTGGACATTGACAGGCCTGACAGTCCTGCAACCGACAATCCGCTGGCTTGTGTGTTGTCGCCAGCACTGGAAGGAGCACCTTCTCTCGTACCTCTACCTCCATGTCCTACACCCCTCTTTGCTCACTTACCACCTGCATTTGGGCTCCATGTTCAGAAAGAAAAAAAATTTAAGAAGGAAAATTGAAATTTTTTGCCCAGTCCTTTTAAATTGAAAAAAAGGCAAATCACAGCTTTTTAAATCCCTCAAATTTTCCCTACACCCAACTAGATTAAAAATGAAATGTTTTTTACAAAATACCTGTGAAATGGGGGGTCTGGGGGAAAAAAACCGTAAGACAAAAACAACATTTTTTTCCCTTCAGCCCCCGGGGAAATTTACAACTGCCCAAAAAGGACGGGAAAATTGATATTTTTTCAACAAACTACATCCCAAGTGCGCTACCCTGCGCCAAACTGAGATTCAACGAGGGGAAATAAAACTTTTTAAAAAAGTTAAAACGGATGAAAAAACGGGGCGTTTTTTGCAGCAATAAAAACGAGAAAAATTTGGTTTAAAAATTTGGGTTGTACAAAGGGGCCATTTAAAAAAAACCCCTTAGGCCGACCACAAACAAAACGCAATTTAAAAGTTATAAAAGATAACAAAGGGGTTTTTTTTTGGAAACCAAAATGAAATACCCCAAACAGAACTAAAAAAATTTTCGTATTCAAATTTAAGTACAAGGTGGCTTTTTGAAAAAAACCCTTGGGCCCACCAAAGTAAAAAAAAAAACCTATTTGAAAAGTAATACAAATAATAAAAAGGGGTTTTGCACCAAAGAAATTCCCCCTGCGGTGACTAGAAAAGTTTTGATCCCCATTGTAATACAAAGTGGGTCCCTTTTAACCCAAAAAAAGGGGTGCGCCAAAATGAAAAAAACCCTTTTTAAAATTTTTTACTGATACTAAAGGGGGTTTTTTCACCTATGAAATACAACAGCAAATTTCTGCAAATTTCTGTAAGGAAAAAAAAAAGTACAAGATGGGTTCCCTTCAAAAAAAAAAGCCTGCCCAAATTTAAAAAAAACCTATTTAAATTGTTTTACGGAAAAAAAAGGTTTTTTTTTTCACCTATGAAATACACCTGATTACTAGAAAATTCCCCGTATCCCCAAATTTTAAATTTCAAAGGGGTCCTTTTAACAAAACTTTGGGTGCACAAAAGTGGAAAAAAAAAAATAATTAAAAACGGTTGGATAATAAAAAAGGGGGGTTTTGGGACCTATCAAATACAAACCCCAAATTACTAAAAAGTTCGTAACCTAAAATAAGTGCAGGCTGCCCAAAAAACAAGGGGAAATATTTTTACCAAAAAAAAGCCAAAAACTGTTATTAAAAAGCCATTTTCAAAAACAGATTCCAAAACAGTCCCGGACTACACAATATACACTCTCCTTTTTAAAAGCCCGCCTGGGCCCGTCCCTTGTTGGCCCGCACCCCCCCTCCCCCCCCCCCACCCCCCCTCCGGGTGTAAACGCCCAGAAACTTCTTTCAAACTCTCAACCTTGGCTCAACCCACAAAACGGAGGACAACAATTTGAGGACATTCACACACTTGGCAACGAAGAGGGGGGCAGCATCCCTGCTTCTTGCAGTTTTGATTGGGATGGCAGGGGATTTTTTTTTGGCGAGCGGTCACCTCTGCAACCAAGACCGTTGAGGAGGACAGCAATGACGTAAAAACACTCAAAAATATAAACGGTCGTTTTATCCATTTTCTGCATTACATAGTTTGTTAAAATTGCACTGATGGAACTTGAACTAAAGAAACCATTGTCAGGGGCGTGGAGGGGACCCCGCTAGACCACCGCAAGCGAGGGCGTAAGCTAGACCGGGGAGCAAAATCTAAATACACCCTTTTCACCAGAGCCCGCCGCAAAGCGGGGGTGGATTTGCTAGGCGGGAAACTCCCTTTTTGCTTCCACGGTGACTTGCTTGCTGGGGCACCAAGGGTACGTGGTACAGAATCGCAGCGAGATGTACCCGGGGGACAGGCAGTAGGTCAGGACAGGGGGCAGAGTTTCGTGGTCGAGGGAGGGAAATTTGGCTTAGGGAAAAAACACGGTAAGACAGCGAGCTCAAGAACTTTTTTCTCATGGGCAAATGGCACTAAAGACCACACAAGACTCAGGAAGGGGAAGGCTTAAATAAGGGCAGTGACCGGCAAAACCCAATTACCGGTGCGCTGGCCCTTTAAATTCCACAGAGCTGGCGCGCAAGCGCCCTAGGGAGCGGAGACGTGCACGCCGGGAGGCTGGAGCTGCATCAGGAGCGCGGCCGGGTAAGTGGGCAGGGGAACAAACAAAGATAGCTCACCCGTATACTGAATATATTTGCCCCGGGGGGGCCCCCTCCTGGGGTTAAAATTTTTGTCCTCCACCCCTAAGACGCCCGCAAGCAGCAACACAAACGGGAAACTGACCCCAGGAGCGATCACTAGTGACAGCTCCATGGAAACAAAAGAATGTCCAGGGAGGATAAAAAAGCTTTATTTAAACCCCAAAAGAAAAAAGAAGCCACACGGACAAAAAACAGACGCGTTTTGGGGGTAAATTTGGCCCCCCCCCCCGCTCACCCGTTACAACAATACAAAATGCAATGCATTTTTAAAAGGATTTCATGACCAATTTGCAGAATAATATGCATCACATATCACAGCAAAGGGGGAGAGACAAGACGCCCTGGACAAAACCCGGGGGAAAAAAAATGTAAAATGCAGCCTAATAATAAAACAAAACAGAAAATTTTTAATATAAATAGTATAAATAATTTTTAAGATTGAGCCCTAATGGAGTTTTTGGGTTTTTTAATTTTTAAAATCCAAAAGCGTTTCTGGGCTCTCAATTTGTGAGTCCAATCACACCCCCTTTTAAAGGCGATTACCAGTTTTCTAAGAAAAAACCTGAAAATATATTCACCATTATTTTTGTCCAAAAGTGCTTGGCCCAAACCTGAAGCATTTGAATGTTTATTTGTTTTATCGCCCTGTTCAGCAATACTGTTTTTAATTTTTACGAATATGCTGCCCAAAATTTTTTGGTTTTCAGCAGGTGACCTTTTTATAAAGGATGGGACTATTTCATTGAGAAATCAGGATATATAGGAAAATGAGTTACCGATTACTAGAGTAGGGTTTTTTAAAAGGGATGCACACTGTACAACATTTTCCAGCACATTTTTTAAAACCTTTTGGGTAACCTGTTTGAAATTTTTATTGCATTACACAGGGCTACAAAGTTACCAATTGAACTCCCTCTTCGAATACAAAAAACTCCTTTTTCAAGACTGCACAGAAGGATCTTGACTAATAATTAAGATTTTTCTAAAAAAAATTTTTAACCTATTAAGTCCCTACGTATTGGTGGTAAAAACCAATTATTTGCTATTTCCTCTCCTTGGTTGGGTTTTGGGGTAAAAACCTCTGATGCCTGATCTTTTCCCTGCCCACACTAGATCCTTCTTTTTGATCCTCTTTTCAAAAGCCTAATTTTAGTGTTATCACAATAACTGGGAAATCCCCTTCACTACTGCAAATCTGCGTATTCTTTAAAAATTTTTCCAAAAGAAATTGCTTTAAATTTTTTCCTAGAGTGGGAAATATTGCCCCCCAAGAAAGTATTTCCGGAGTTAATTTTCCTGTGCAGAGAAGTGTGGACAGATAAGTGGACCCCATCTCCTCTCAACTGGATGTCCAAAAATGAAATGGACTCCATATGCCAAGCGCCCATGAAAGTAAAATTAAGGGGGTTACAATTGACATAGTCAATGAAGTGTGGTATGAGCGCCACATCACGACCCCAGATGACCAAGAGGTCATCAATTGTTTATCGCCTTAATTACATTGGGCTTATCTCCACTATTTACAGAAGCCACTACACGGTTTTGTTGTTCCTTTTTTAACCCCTTAAAAAAAAAATTAAAATATTTTTATGAAAAATCTTAATATATTACGTCAAGATCCCCTTACTGCTGCAGTCATAGACAAAGGAGTTGTTTGTATTCCGAAGAGAGGCGTTACAATTGGTAACATTGTAGCCCCTAGTGTACATCGACACATAACAACTTCTCAAACATGGCTTACACACAAAGGATTTCATAAATGTGCTGGCACACGTTGTACAGTGTGTCCATACACTTTAAAAACCACTACTCATAGTAATACGGATAACTCATTTTCCTATACTATCCATGATTTCATCAACTGCAATAGTCACCATGCCATTTATACAATAGAGTGCACCTGCTGTAACCTTAAATATATTGGCAGCACTATTCGTAAAATTAAAACACGTATTGCTGAACACTTGGCAGATATAACAAATAAACATTCAAATGCTTCAGGTGCTGCCAAGCACTTTTTGGACAAACATAATGGTGACTTATCATATTTCAGGTTTTATGGCATAAAACTGGTACATCGCCCTTACCGGGGGGGGTGATTGGACTCACAAATTGAGAGTGCGAGAAGCGCATTGGATCTTAAAATTACAAACCAGAACTCCATTAGGGCTCAATATTAGAAATTATTTATACTATTTATATTAAACAATTTTCTGTTATGTTTTACTTATTAGGCTGCATTATACAGCTTTTATGCCCGGGTTTGATCCACTGCGCGTCTTGTCTCTCTCCCTTTGCTGTGATCATGTGATGCATATACTATCTGCTATTGGTCATGCAATCACTTTTAAACTGCATTGCACTTTTGTACTGTTGTAACAGTGAGCAAGGGCAGCATTTACGCCCGAAACGCGTCTGTTTTTTGTCCGTGTGGCTTCTATTTTATATTGGTTCTAATAAAGCGTTTTTTATCCTCCACCTGGACATTCTTCTGTTTCCATGGAGCTGTCACTCATGTGATCGCTCCTGGGACTCAGTTTCCTGTTTGTAGTTAGCTGTTATGCAGGTAGCGTCTTAGGACTGGAGGACAATGCTGAACTGAGGAGCGCCCAAGGGCAACATATATTCAGTACATGGGTGAGTGATCTTTGTTTGTGTTTTCTTTTGTGTTTGTGATAAGGCATAACTCTTCTTCTCTGCACCCACTGATTTGTTTATCCCCTTAATTACATTGGGGCAAAACCCCCACTATTTACAGAAGCCCCTACAGGGTTTTTGGTTTTTCCCTTTTTTTAAAAAACCCCCTTGTACAAAAAATTTTTAGTCTTTGGGGGGCGTTTTTTGTATACCATTTCCCAAAACAACAACAAAAACAATATGCAACAAGAAAACCATAAATGTCAAAAAATTTTTTTGCTAAACTGGCAAAGGTATTTGACAAAATGCAATCTCCCAGGTTTAAAAATTTGGAGTTAATTCATATCTTTGGGGAAATTTGGGAAAAAAAAAAAAATAAAAGGACCTAAAAAATAGGGTTTGGGTTAAAAACTCACTTTCTTCAATGGGGGACAAGCCCATAATTCCCAAGCCTCCGCAAAAAAAAACTTCCATCCTTTGAACAACTCCAGATTAAAGGCCCAAAGGGAAAAAAGGGCTTTATCGAACTGTTCTCTGGGCCCCTTGCTGAAACTCAAAATTTGGTTTTTTTGGGTCTAAAAAATTACAAAATTTACAAGCAAAAGGATACAAAAATTGGAGAACAAAGCACTAGTTTTCCCCAAAACAATCCGGACTAGAACTTTTTAAAAAAACATTAATGGAATCTTTTCAAAACAGGGAAAAAAAAAATTTAAATGGACGTGAAAAAAAGAAAATGTATTGGGGATGGTAGAGGACAATAAACCAATAGTGTTTAACACGGTCACAAGAGAACCGAAAATTTAAACACCCAAAAATCGATTCTTAAAAAAAAGAAAAAACCAAAAGTTTTAATAAGGCTTTAAATTTTTCTATTTGGACAGTAGGGGACGGGCCCCTAACACTGATAGGGATCCTTTTGATTCAGACTCTAACTCTGCCCCTGATTTTTCTAACCAGCCAAACAACATATTCAAAAAAGGGGGAGCAAGACCAAAACTCCGGAAATATCACCAGGAAGTCAAAAACGACACAGGCACAAAAAAAAAACCCCCCCGTACAAATCGTGAAAAAAGACCAAAAGGCGTCTTTACTCCCCCCGACTACCCTTTTTCGCTGCCCAATTAAATGTGTTGTCGAAAGGGTTTAAAACTTCTCCCCTTTCCAAGGGGTTTTCGACCTTTAACCACAAATTTTAACATAAATAAATTTAAAACGCTTGCTTACTGTGAAATTTTAAATTTGCTGGTAATGATGAGGCAACAGGGGGTTTTTAACTTTTTGGGAAAAAGACCTTCCTTTGGGCAATGAGTTTTTGAGAAATTTTAAATTTAAATTTAAACAAATGGCTCTCATCTCATTGCAACAGTTTAAGTGGGGAAAAAACACTAACAAAAAAAAAAAACCAGGCAACCATTTACATCAAACCACTTTTAAACCCCCTAATTTTTATCTCATAAATCACTTACCCCTTGCATTTGAACCCTTTTCAAAATACCATGGAGAGGGTTTTTAAGTTAAACCCCTTAAAAAATTTCAGTTTAGAAAATTGTTCTCAAAAAAACAACAATCTCTCCCAAAAACAGCAAAAGGCCCAAAACGGGAATTTTAAAATTTTTAACACATCTCAAAAAAAAAAAAAGCAGAAAAAGGGGGGGCCAAACAGGGGTTTTTTGGACACAGCTTTATATGTATCCCAAATAAAAACTGCTTAGCGTTTCCCAAAAACCTACTGAAAATTTTAAAAGGATGCCACTAAAAAGCTTCTTTAAAAAAAATTGCACAAATTTTAGGGGAAGGTCTCCTTTTTGGGGGGGTTATATTTTACCAAACAAAAAGATTATTTTTTGGGAAAAATTACACCATACCTATCTAAAAATGGGGCCCCTAAAATCCCAAACAGACTTTTCCCCCCCGCTTTTTGACCCAACATTGCCAGCAACAATTCCTAGGGGAAAAATTAAGTATTTATGTTTTATAAAAAGGGTTTCAAACCCAAAATTTTTTTAAAAAAAAAACACTGGGCTATCTTTCGCAACACCCAAACGGTTTTACAAAAACTCACAGGCAGCACTTTTGGGAAAAATGGGGGACACCTTTGGGGTTTGTCTAGACGTTTTTCCCGCCTTTTTTTCTTCTATACCAAAATTTTATTGCCATTTTGCAGATAACATATTTTTTTAAAAAAATACAGGGGATTACATGGAAGAACCCGTTCAATTTTTATCATCTTTTCTTTTTAAAAATTCCTCCCACAAAGCAATTTTTTTAAAATTTTAAAAAGAGTTTTTTCTCCCTTTGGGTTGGAGCCCCCATTTGGCGCAACCTTTTCCCCCACTCTGGCCAACATTTTTATGGAATTTGGGGGGAAGAGCCAACCCTTTTCTGTGAAAACCCAAACCCTTTTTCACAGTGTATAGTGTGGGTTTTGGGCGCATTATTGATGGGCCTCTTTGGCATTCCCGGGGTCGTGAAGTGGCGCTCATAAACCCCACTTTATTGACATGTCAAGTAACCCCCTTAATTTACTTTCACGGGCCTTTGGGATATGGAGTCCCCTTTCCCTTTTTGGGCATCCAATTGAGAGGGAAAAAGTTTTTCCCCTCATACTGTCCCCATCTCTGCCAAAGGGAAAAAAAAATCCGGAAAAACAATTTTTAGGGCCAAAAGTTGCCACCTAGGAACACAATTAAGGCAATTCCCTAGGAGAATTTTTAAGAAAACCCAAAATTTTCAGGGAGTGAAAAAGGGGCTTTTCCCGTTTTTGTGGGTGATAAACTTTAAATTAGCTTTTGCAAAGAGATACAAAAGAAGGGTCAAAAGTAAAAAAAAAAAAAAAAACCAAAGGGGAAAAGCAACAGGCATCATTTAAAAGAGATTTATTCAACCCAAACTACCCAATCCAAAGGGGAGGAAATATGCAAATAATCTGGTTTTTTCCACCAAATACATTTGGGGCTTCAATAGGAATTAAAAAATTTTTTAGAAAAATCTTAATATATTAAAAGTCAAAATCCCCCAACTGCCGCAGTCCAAAAACCCAAAAGGGGTTGTTTTGGAAATTCCCAAGAAAAGGGGGGTTACAAATGGGTTTAAAATTGTAGCCCCAGTGTACATCGACACAAAACAACTTCTCAACCCCTTGGGTTACAACAAAAGGTTTCATAAATGTGCTGGGGACACGTTTACAGGTGGTCCATACACTTTAAAAAACCCCTCTCATAGTAAAACGGGTTTTCTCATTTCCTATACTATCCAAGATTTCATCAACTGCAATAGTCACCATGCCATTTATACAAAAGAGTGCACCTGCTGTAACCTTAAATATATTGGCAGGGACTATTCGGGAAAATTTAAAAAACGTATTCTGGAAAAACTTTGGGAGATATAACAAAAAAACAATTTAAATGCTTCAGGTGCTGCCAAGCACTTTTTTGGGCAAACATAATGGTTTACATATCTATTTCACTTTTTAATGGCATAGAACTGGTACATCGCCCTTACCGGGGGGGGGATTGGACCAAATTGAGAGTGCGAGAAACGCATTTGGGCTTTAAAAATTTAAAAAACCCCTAACTCCTTAGGGCTCAATCTTTGAAATGATTTTTAACTAATTTTTATTAAAAAAATTTTCAAATTTTGGGTTTTACTTATTAGGGGTGCATTATACAGCTTTTTTTATGCCCGGGTTTGAAACCACTTGCGCGTCTTGTCTCCCTCCCTTTGCTGTGATCATGTGAAAGCAATACCCATCCCGCTAATTTTTACATGCAATCCCCTTTTAAACTGCAAATTTCCCTTTTTACTGTTGTAACAGTGGGCAAGGGCAGCATTTTCGCCCGAAACGCGTCTTTTTTGTCCGTGGGGGCTTCTTTTTAAAAAAAAATGGTTCTAAAAAAAGCGTTTTTTTTTCCCCACCTTGGGCATTCTTTTTTTTTTTCCATGGGGCGCACTCACGGAAACCTCCCGGGACTCAGTTTCCCCCTTTTTTTAAAATGGGGAGGGAAACCCGGGGGCCGGGGTGAGTGAGTGCGCCCCCCTGCATTACACCCGGGGAGCGGGCCGCTACGGGTGGGAAAACGGGGGCCCGCGACCCGGACAAAGGTTTTTTAGGGACAAACCCCAAAAAGTACCCCCCTTTCGGGCCTTCCCCCCCCTTTCTGGCCGAAAAAACCTTTCGAAAAAATTACGGGGGGCAAATATTGTTTCTGATTCCCCCGGACCTTTTCTTCGGGCCCGAAAACCCCTTCCAGGGCCCAAAGAGGAAAAAACTCTTCCCCGGCGTTTTTTTATATCCCCGAAACCCTTTACAGTAAAAAAACATTGGTGGGATCGGCTTCAAAGGGGTGGGAGGAGGGAAAATACCCGAAAAGGGAAAAGAAATTTTGGATGATTGTTTCAGAAGGGGAGACATGGGAAGGGGTTCGGGCCCGCAAGGGGGAAAGGGAAACGGGCTTTGCCACTGGGTTTAATTGGGGCTTTACACCTCAAACGGGGGGGGCCAACTTATTTGCTGGGAACCTTTTAGAAGGGTATACTACCGCAACCGCACCTTGTTCCCCCAGAAGAAGGCGGCGGGGGTCTTCGCTTTCCCCACTTGCCCCCTTGGTACACGGAAAAAAACCGGAGTAGAGAATGGTGCATCGCTTCCAATGGCTGTCAGGTCGGACCACCTTCCATGCAGGGAAACCCCAAAGGGGACAGAAAAGGGGAGGGGAGGGCGGGGGATGTCGCCCTAGACAAAAAGAAAGGAGCAGCCCCCGGGCCCACTCCGGCTTAGGGGTTGTAGAAAAACCCGCCAGGGAACAAAAACTAGACCAAACCCTTACACGCAGAGACAAAAATGGCGCGGTAGCAGCCCAGAGCTGATTAACCCCCACTTGTCCATTAACGGGGTGAAGGCCGAAAAAAGTCCAGTTGCCAATGAAACCCGGGTTTACAGAAGGTTTTCCCCAAGGGGGAAGGAAGAAAAAAAAAGGAACCCGGGCGCACGGTAAGGGAAAAACCAGAAAAAAAACCCCCCAGGCTAAAGGTTTTTTCATTAGAAGTTTTTTTTTTTAATTCTTAAAAATGACTCGGGGGTTACCGAGACAAAAAAAAAAAACAAAAACAAAAAAAGAAACTTGACCCGGCTTTTCCCCCTTTTTTACAGCCCCCCCTCATCAGAAGTAAAAATATTAAAGGGGAACACGGGAAAAAATATAATATTATAAATTACATATCATTGGTTTTTTTGTTTTACAGGAAAATTTACAAACGGGAAAGGTGTGAAGAAAGAAGAACGAAATTGGACGGGGGAAAGTGTAAATCTATTAAAACAACAAGGAAAGAGGGGGGGAGCCCCGGGGGTTAACAAAAACCCCAGGCACATGTCTATCTTGATGGGGTGCAAGAAAACAAAAAAAAACCAAAAAAAAAAATTGTAAATTTGCGTTGAGTGAGCAATTTCGGTGGAACTAAACTAATAAGGTGTTTACTCCCGGGTGGCGATGTAGATAAATCACCACTGGGATGGCCCAAAATGGAAATGGAAAATACTTCTCTATAAAGAAAAAATCAGGAGAAAGGTTATGAGGGGTTCGGGGTTTAAAAATTTTTTAGCCCATCGGTTATTTTATAAAGTCAGAATCAGAAACACTGAAAAATTTTGGAAGCAAAAAAGGGCCAAACATAAATATTAAAAAGGAAATAAAGATTAAAAACTAAAAAACCCAAAAATTTTTAAACTTAAATGTGCCCACATTTAAAATGTGTGCATACGACATGGTAACTGAAACACTCATTATGCATATAAGTGGATCGATTTTCTGGGTTTTATAAATCCTAGATCCTACTTATATGCATAATGATGTATACAGTTACCACCCGTAGCACACATTTAACTGTGTGACATGTTAATTTAAAAGTCTAATGTTTTTTACGTCTTAATTTTACTTTCCTTATAATATTATTTTTGTCTTTCATGCTTCCAAACATTTTTCAGTTTTTCTGATTCTGACTCATACAAAAACCCGACGGGCTACTTTTAACCACGACCTCATAACACTTTTCCGATATTCTTAAGAAAAGTATTTTCCTTTTCCATTGGTCCATTCCCCCAGTGGTGATTTATCTACATCGCCCCCGAGAGTATCACCTTATTAGTTCCGACACACAGAAATCACTCACTAAACGAAATTCAAAACTTTTTGTTTTTGTTTTATTTTTGTTTGCACACACATCAAGAAGACAGGGCCTCGGGTTTTAGTCAAACCCCGGGGTATCCCTTTCTTTCCCTTCGTTCGTCTTCACACAGATTGACACTTCCCCGCCAATTAGTCTCTTCTTTTTTCACACCTTTTCCTGTTCATGCATTTACCTGTAAAACAAAAAAACCCCAAGATATGTATTGATAATTTATATTACTCAGTTTCCTTTAATATTTTTACTTCTGATGAAGCGGGCGTACCGGAAACGCGTCAATACTTTTTATGTTTATGTTTTTAAATTTTTTCTCGAACATGAGTCATTTTAAGAAAAAAAAAAATCTTTAAAGAAAAGCCTATACCTGGGCTTTTTTTGTTTCCATTCAGGGGCGCCGGGTCCTCTTTTTTTTCCTTCCCTTGGCAATTTTTTCTCCCCCCGTTACCGACGGGCCCGAGACCAGCGGTTTGCCGTGTAAGGGCTACGGGGTAACAAATAGCCCTGTAAGCGTTATGGTGTTGGCTTCAAAACTAGAAGCGTAACCCAAAAGGTGAGAAGTTACTTCAGTTATTACTCACTCATTATTTACAATATAACACTATTGTGCGCCCCCTCTTCCTTTTTTCTTTTTGCATATATGGTTACAGAAGGAGCGCCAGAACCTTGAAACAAATTGGACCCCCCGATCCAAAACTAAGTGCTGAGGAAGCCCATGCAGCAGGAAAATGTGTTGGAAAAACAGGCTGGCAAGGCAGGGGGCTGAGGGTAGGCCTGGCAGAGGAATAAAGTGAGACATTTTGGAAAACCGGTCTGTAACCACCCAGATCACGGTGTGACCAGAGGAAGAAGGGAGATCCGTGATAAAGTCCATGGCCACATGGGTCCAAGGACAGCTGGGTATCGGCAGTGGTAGGAGCAGACCTGCCGGCTTAAGACGAGGGGACATGCTTTGAGCACAGGAAGTGCAGGACTCCACGAACTCTCGAACATCTTGGACTAGACCTGGCCACCAGTAAAACCGAGAGATGAGGGAGCAAGACCTCTGCACTCCTGGGTGCCCAGCCATACGGGAACAATGACCCCACGACAGTATCTTCTTCTGAAGCGCCGGACGAACGTATGTCTTGCCGGGAGGAAAACGGTAGAGATGGGCGAATTGATTCTAACGAAGTGGAATTCGTTTAGAATTTTCAGGAAAACTTCGGTTTTGAACTAAGTCGAAGTTTGGGGTACTTCGCGTGAACGAAGTTTGCTTTTGATTGATAAAATGGCTGCGAGCACATGGCGTTACATGGGGCAAAGAACTCTGGGAGGAAGAAGGGCATAGCCTACATGACATGTGCAGAGATGAAGCCAATCAGAGACGGGCGGGATTCTGTGACGTCACCGCACTATATAAGTCCGGCGTGATGCTGGGAGCTCATACCGCTCTCACTGTACTGTTTAGGGAAGGTGCTGCCACGGCTGCTTATGATATCTCTTACTAAAGAACTCATTTTTATACAGCGATTTTTGGGGGGTGTCACAGCTTGTCTCAGAAACTGCTTCTCTTAAGTTCTAATTCTGATTTTGTGGGGTATTGGAACTGAAGTCCAGTGTGGGGTCCAATGGACTGCATATACATTTTAATGCTATCTGCTCACAGCACATTGAAACCCAAAAGGTTATCTAAGCCTGTTACTGTTGTATTCATTTAAAGAAACAGCGTTTTACAACCCAAATACCACTTAATTTTTGGGTTGCTCAATTCTTTTTGCGCAATTTACATCCAGGGGTTAATTAAGCGTTGTTCGCGTTGTGGTCACTAAAGAAACCGTCTTTTTCACAGCCAAAAAATACATTTTTCCTGTAGCATATTTCATAACCGAAGGTTAATTACAAGTTTTTCTCTTGTTGTGTACCGTAAAATACACGCCATTGTAACACGCTACAAAGCTGGTATTTTTTTGGTTGCTCAATTCTTTTGCGCAATTTACATCCAAGGGGTTAATTAAGGCATTGTTTTTCTGCTGTTGTGGTCACTAAAAGAAATCTTCTTTTTCACCACCAAAGAAACAATTTTGACTGTAGCATAATTCATATCCGAAGGTTAATTAAGCCTGTTTGTGCTTTTACATTCAGCAATATACACAGTGTTTTTAAAAGACACATACAAGTAAATTTTTCCTGGCCATTTGTGTAGCGCAATTTATATCCAAGGGGTTCCCAAGCTTGTTACTGGTTTCATTTTGGAGTCAAATAAAAGGGTGTGTATTTATCATATACAATATCTTCATCAAACAGTGTCTGGACATTTTAGAACAAACAGTATGTCAGACAGAGAGGTGGCAGGCTCTTCACCTGCGAGTGGCAGTGGCACAAACATTCCAGGCCCAGGTCACAGCACAGCAAGGGGACGTCGCAGCAGGGGTCACTCGGTGAGGCCAGAACTGCCGGTGTCATCCCAGCGGCTGTGTGTTGTTCAGCAACCCAATGGTTCATGATTGGTTGACTAGGTCATCCACTTCCTCCCCGATGACATCTGACAACCCCAGCCAAGAGTCGATGGGAACGTCAGACACAACCCTTAGTTGGCATGGCCAGGGAGCGGGTCAGCGGCCCTCACCTGACCTCAACCCGCCTCTGTCCCATCCAGTTCCCTCAGCCAAAGATCTACTATGTGGTCTGGGCTCAGCACCAACTAATAGCGAGGATGAACAATTTGAGGAGGGCAGTCAGCAGCTACTTGGCAGCGAAGAAATGGGGCCAATATCCCCCGCTTCTTGCAGTAGGCGGGAAAGTATAAAATGTGGAGAGTGGCATGGGAGGTCATGTTTGAGGGGTCAGCCTTTGCATACCAAGACCGGTGATGAGGACAGCAGTGACGATGAAACACAAATAGATGATGATGTAGCCGACCGCAACTTGGAGCCGGTGAGGCAAGGCTTCCATCACGTCAGGAGAAGAGGCGTCGCTTGCGCATCAGGCAGCGGCGCAGCCAGCAAGTGGGTTGTGTGGCCCTGAGTCAGCAGGATAGCAGCAGTGTGAGGTTCGGGAGCCAATCGGCCACGGGGTAAAAAACCCGCTTCGCAGGTCCAAGAAAGTAGCGGCACAGGGGCTCAGCGAGGCAGTGGCGGTAGTAAATTCAGATACTCGGCCGTGTGGCAGTTCTTTGCTAAGACACCGGAGGAGCCGAATATGTGTATATGTAGAATCTGTAGGTAGAAAGTGAAGCATGGCCAGGGAGATAACGTTGGCACCACGGCCCTGCGTCAACACATGCAGCGTCAACATCCGGTGGCCTGGGAGAAACGTGGCTCAGATGTGGTGGTCCATCCTGCCGCCGCAGGAACAGCAGCAGCGCCCCGTGGCAAAGCATGCCATTGCAGCCAGTCAAGGCTCCACCACCTCTGCAGAAGGGAGCTGTTTCTCTTTGACATCATCTCCCGGTCCAGATGCTCCTGCTCCTCGCTACTCATGGCGCCAGCAGTCGTTCAGTGAGGTGATTGTAAAGAGACAACAGTATGCGTCCAACCATCCTAAGGTGCAGAAGCTGACCGTTGCTACCTGTCCAAGTTTTTTTGGTACTGAGTCCCTCCTTTCCAAATGGGGGACTCTGCACCGTTCAGAGAACTAAGGGCTTGTGCCGAGCCGAGAAGAGGAGTTCCAAGCCGTAATTTCTTTTCCAAAAAGGCATTTACCAAGCACTTCATAAATATGTAGAACAGAAGGGGGGCCAGTCCTTGAGCTTATCGGTTTGTTCCAAGGTGCACAGCAGCGCGGACGTCTGAAGCTGTAACTACGGTCAGGGCCAGTACATGTCCTTTACGGCCCACTGGGTGAATGTGCTTCCTGCCTAGGTACACCAACAACTTGGACAGGAGACGCCGCTTTCTCCTCCCCGTTGTCAAACTGCGGCTCCTGCGCCAATGTCCGCCTCCTCCACCACCACCACCATCTCAGCCTCCACAAGTACTGCTCCATCATACCACATGTGTAGGGCACAGCGGTGTCACGCAGTTCTACACCTGGCTTGCCTCGGCGAACGAAGTCACACAGGGGAGGAACGCATCATGCAGCAAGAAATCGATGTGTGGCTTTCTCCGCACCAACTGCAAATCGGAACCATGGTGACGGACAATGGGAGGAACATGTTGTCCGCGCTGCCACGAGGAGGGATGGTCCCATGCCCCTGCATGGCGCACGTGTTTTAATTTGGTTGTGAAAAGGTTCCTGAAGTCTTCCACCGATCTTCAGAAGATTCTGAAAAAGGCCAGGGAAAATGTGCATGCACTTCATCCATTCCTACAAAGCCAGGAAAAAACACTCCTCAATTTGCAGCGGCAGAACGGCCTCCCACAACACACTCTGATATGCGATATTTCCACCCGTTGAAATTCCAGCCTGCACATGTTGCACCGACTGTATGAACAGAGAAAGGCCATTAACACAGGACAGGAGTACTCCCCTGTGTAACTTTGATCTCAGCCAGTGGCAGCTCATGCGTGACGCCTGCCGTTGTTGAGGCCATTCGAGGAGGTGACGTTATTTGTCAGTCGCCAGGACTACGGGATGAATAACGTCATTCCATTGCTTCATGTCCTGGAACAGATGCTGAAAAATCTGTCTGGGCAGGGGACTGGAGATGTGGCGACTACATCTCGCGGCCACATGAGTCCGGTGGGGACTGAAATGGAGGAGGAGGAGGAGGAGGACATTGGAGCAGAAGCATTGTCTGGTGAAATGAGTGGATTTTCTACCCAGGTGACAAGAGAGGAGGAGGAGCAGGAGCAGCTGGAGGAGCTAGATGGAGATGAGGAAGACGAGGCAGATGACCCGCAAGCACCGTGGCAGTATACAGTGGAGATGGAGGCAGGGAGTCCCTCGGAGTCACTTGTGCAGATGGCCCGCAGCATGCTGATTTGCCTGGCTAGTGACAGCCGAATAGTCAGCATCCGGCAGTGGGATGACTTCGGGCTATCCACCCTATTGGACCCTCGCTACCCGTGCAATATAGGGAGCCTTTTTCCCAGCTATTGAGAGGGAGGACACACTCAAATACTATAGAGAAATCCTCCGTAGTCAGTTGGCCGCTGCCTATGTGCGGCATCGTCCCTCCTCTGACAGGTCTGACCGGGAGGTTTTTTTGCAGCGCTCACGTACTACTGCCGCGGCTGCTGGAGGAAGGTGGGGGGGTAGGAGCAGTACCAGCTCCATCAGCAGCAACCTAAGTCTGGAGTCACTGATGAGCAGCTTCCTTCACCCGCCTAGTGAGGAGGGCAGTCGCCAGCAGCAGCAGGAACTGGAGCAGACCCTGAACCAACAGGTGGTGGCCTACTTGGACAGCACTCTGCCACCCCAGATAGAAGATCCGCTGGACTACTGGGCAGCCAAACTGGATGTGTGGCCGCAACTTGCCGAGTTTGCAGTGGAGAAGCTGTCCTGCCCGGCCAGTAGTGTGGCATCAGAGCGGGTGTTCAGTGCGGCGGGGGCCATCGTTAACCCCAAGGAGAACCCGCTTGTCCACGGGAAATGTGGAACGACTGACCTTTGTCAAGATGAATCAGGCGTGGAACGGCCAGGATTTCCACACACCAATGCCTTAGGGGCGACTCATACCATGACCCTACCAAACTGTGAGAAATGGTCTGGTTCAAACTACCTGCCTCAGCCCCCTATTCTGATGCCGCCACCCACCTGATGCTACACATCTGCTTGACAGTTTCTCCATCTGCCAACTACTATCTTTTCGAGGGTGTGGTTTTGCCTGCCACCTCCACACTCTGTCATTTTGCCACTCTATGACCTCATGCTGCTGCTGCTGTTGCTGGTGCCGTGACATCCACACTGTGTCACTGTGCCACTCTCTGACCTCATACTGCTGCTGCTATTGTTGCTGCTGCGGTCACCTCCACACTGTGTCATTGTGCCACTCTCTGACCTTTATGCTGTTGCTCCTGCTGCCTCACCTCCACTCTCTGTCATTGTGCCACTCTGTGGCCTTCTCTGTTTTTGCCACCTCCAGAATTTCATTGTGCCACTGCCTGATATCATGCTGCTGCTACCGTGACCTCCACACTGTGTATTGTGCCCTCTGTGGCCACTCCTGTTTTTGCCCCCCAGAATGTCATTGGCCATGTCGACTCTGCTGCTGCTGCGGACCTCCACACTGTGTCATTGGCACTCTGTGGTCTTCCAGTTTTTGGGCCCCCTCCAAAAGCATTTGCACTGTCTGACCTCTGCTGCACTGCCGTGACCCCCCCACTGTCATTTGCCTCTGTGGCCTATCCGTTTTTGCCACCCCAGAATTCATTGTGCCCCTGTCTGACCTCTGCTGGTGCTGCCGGACCTCCACACTTGTCTTTGTGCCCCTCTGTGCTTTTCCCCCGTTTTTGTCCTCCAGAAAGTTATTTGCCACTGTCTGACCCCATGCTGCTTCTTTCCGTGCCTCCAACCCGTGTCATTGTGCCACTCTCTGACCCCATGCTGTTGCCTGCCGCCGTCCCTCCACTCTCTGTCATTGTGCCCCTTGTGGCCCACTCCTGTTTTTTGCCAATTAGAAAGTCATTGTGCCACTGTTTGACCTCTCTGCTTGCCCTGACCTTCACCTGTGTCTTTGTGCCACTTGTGGCCTACCCCCCGTTTTTGTCACCCCCAGAAGTCATTGTGCCACCTCTGCCCAGTCGCTGCCGTGACCCCCACATTTTCTTTTATGTTTCCCCAATTTAGCTCTCAGCTTGTTTTTTTCCCCTTTTTGCTGCCATGACTTTTTCAGGCTACATTCCCCCCTTCAGTTTTTTTTGGGAGTTTTGCCCTCTTAATTTCCCAGGAATTTTTGAGTAAACGATTCTAAGACGGGCGGCCCAGGGGGGAATCTCGGGGGTCATACTAAAAACACAACATTGTATGAAGAAAAAAACCAAATCCCCCGCATATTTAAGCATGGCCCCCAAGTTCTACAGCACCCTGTAGGGTCTGTCAGCCCGGAAATAGCTTTTTTTTAACGCGATTTGCCCAAAATAATTCGGACCCAAAAGAATTTTGTCAAAAAATTTGGGGGAAGTCACCGAATGAATTTTTTGGGAAAATTTGCCCCATCTCTATTGTAGGTCTGGGAGCCAAGAGGAGCCGTTCTGGGGGATAAGTGCCGGGGGTGGGTTGTTCCCGTCCCTCCGAAGCACGGGAGAGTCGTCGGCCCCTTTAATTTCTTCAGCATGGCGAAAATGAATTAGAAAATTAAACCCGGGGGAAAGGGAGGCCAAAAAGCCTGTTGTGGACTTAAGGTTGAGCTGTTTGAAGAAATTTAAAAGTTTTTATGGTCATTTTAGATTTGACCGGGTGCGAGACCCCCAAGAGGGAACCGCCCCTTCCTCCAAAGGCCAGCTTGATGGCCATAAAATCCTGGTCGCCAATAGATTAAATTCCTTCAAGGGCAGAAAACCTTAGAAAAAAAACGCAAGTGGGGTCTTGCCTTTGGCCCTTTTTTTAGAGGTACAGCCCGGCCCCCCCGAGGGGGCTTTGACCTCAAGAAAGAATTGTTTCTCTGTATCTTTTGGGCCCGGGGGGCACGGGGGCGAGGCAAAGGAGATTTTTAAAAATTGGGAAAGGTTTCCTCTGCCCCCTGGGGGCCAGAGCTTTGGGTTGGCGTTTTTCTTTGGGTTTAAAAGACTGGGGGAAAACCCCGCGAGGAGAAATGCCGGTAAAATTGCCTGAATAGTTGGGGAAAACCCCCGGAAATTTTGTATGGCTCAGGCCCCCCGGGTCGGGCCACTGCAGAACGCAGACAACTTAGGGGGTCCATCTGCAGGCCCTGTCGGAAATATTTAGCCAGGAATGGAAAGGGTCTGCTGATGGAAAGACCCTTCTCGAGCTTGGCATAGAGGCGGTTGGCCCTTAGAGTCTGACGACTTGTGTACATAACTTGATGGGGGTCAAGGGTCAGGAGAAACACCAAATATCCGGGACAACCCCGCATGTGTACGGAGGTCCCGGAAAATGTCATTGACAAATTTTTGAAAGACGGGGGGCATTGCAGAGCCAAGGGCATACCAGGTACTCAAGTGCCCGTCGCGAGGTTGAAGGTTTTTCTTCCATTTCACCCCCCCCACGTATCCTTTATGAGGTTGTAAGCCCCTCGCAGATTCAATTTAGTAAATATCTTGGCACCCCGTAGTCGGTCAAAAAGCTCCGTGATCAGGGGCAGAGGATAGCGGTTCTTTACCGTGATCTTATTGAGCCCTCGGTAGTCTATGCAAGGGCGTAGGGAACCATCTTCTTAGCCCGAAAAAGAACCCGGCCCAGCTGGAGAGGAGGACTTGCGTATGAACCCCTTTGGAGATTCTCCTTGATATAGGTTGAATAGCCAAGGTCTCAGGTGCCGACAGTGGGTTTGGGCCCTGCCCCGTGGAGGAGACGTCCCGGGAAGAAGATCAATGGGACAGTCATATGGGCGATGGGGAGGCAACGTCTCGGCTTGCTTCTCGGAAAAAATGTCCGCAAACGCTTGATACGGAGCCCGCCAACAGCTTAGACGGCACTGGGAGAAGTGGGAAGCACCGGGTGAGGTGCCCAACAGACAGGGGGGAGACCGACACTCCGGCCCCCAACTCAAGACTTCCCTCGTCTGCCTGTCGAGCATGTGAGCATGGCGCTGCAGCCACGGGAGACACAGGAGAATGGACGAGGAAGAACGGGGTAGCACGTAAAACGCAAGTCTATCCTTGTGCAGGGCCGCTACTTGCAAGAACAGAGGCTCAGTGCGGAACCGAATTGGATCGCTGAGAATTTCTCCACTGACAGAGGAGATGAGTAGGGGCTTCTCCAGGCAGATCACGGGGCGGTTATGCTGGGACACCAGGGCAGCGTCCAAGAAACTTTCCCGCCGACCCAGAGTCCAGGAAAGCAGCAAAATTGAAACTGGGAAACCCGACCAGTGCCAACAAGAACGGGCATGGTCAGACGAGGAGAGGTCTTGCTCTCACCTAGGGACCCCTCTCCCATGTACCCTAGGTGCGTACGTTTCCCGGACGCTGAGGACGCACTGGGCAAGATCTGCGGAAATGGTCGGAACTGGCACAGTACAGACAAAGGTTCTCCTCACATCTTCGGGGTTTGCTCCTGTGTAGACAGGTGGGCTCTATCCACCTCCATGGCCTCCTCGTCAGCAGGCAGAGAGGGCAACTGTGGCGGTCTATGGAATACCGGAGCCAGACGAGGGAGACAACGGGGTCTAGTCTGTTCTCGTTCTTGCCGGAGCTCCTCCTGGCGTTCCAAGAAACGGATGTCAATCCAAGTGGCCAGGGAGATAAGGTCCCTCAAAGAAGGCGGGAGGTCCCGGGCGGACAGGGCATCCTTGATGCGGCTGGAGAGGCCCTTCTTGAAGGTGGCGGTCAATGCCACTTCATTCCAGTTCAAAAGCCAAAGTGCGGAACCGTATCGCATAATCGCCTACAGATGAGCCCTCCTTGGCGCAGATTTAACAAGGCGGTCTCAGCAGAAGAAGCCCGGGTAGGTTCCTCGAAAACACTCCTGAACTCGGTGAGGAATGTGGCAAGGTTGGCCATGATTGGGTCGTCCCTGTCCCAGAGGGGGGTAGCCCTAGCTAGGGCTTTCCCGGAGAGAAGACTGAGCACGAACGCCACCTTTGACCATTCAGTAGGGAATTGGTTGCCCATTAACTCGATATGCAGGGAGCATATCGGTTGATATGATAAAGCCCCTGCAAGCCTTGGAGTCCCCATCGAACTTGGACGGCATAGATAGACGGAGCCTCGGACCAGCAGTCGGTGCAGGAACTGAAGGTGCAGCGGGAGCGGGTTGCTGCTGCTGAGCGGCCAGGAACTGCTGCATCATGGCGGAAATATGACCGAGTTGCTGTGCTTGCTGAGCGATCTGTTGCGACTGCTGAGCCACGATGGTGGTGAGGTCAGCGTCGGGCGGCAGAGGCATCTTGGCGGGATCCATGGCCGGACCTTGCTGTCATGGGCTGTGGTAATGGATCCGCTAGACCACCGCAAGCGATGTCGTAAGCCACACGACGAGTGGAATCTAAGTAGCACCCGGTTTTCACCAGAGCCCGCCGCAAAGCGGGATGGACTTGCTGCGGCGGGAAACTACCAGGTCGCTTCCACTGGCGTGACTTGCTTGCTGTGGCAGCCAAGGGCAAGCGTGGTACAGAATCGCTAGATGTAGACGTAGTCGGGGACAGGCAGTAGGTCAGGACAGGCGGCAGAGGTTCGTGGTCGAGGGATGGAAGCTTGGACGGTATAGTACACGGTAAGACAGACGAGGCTCAAGGAACGCTTTCTCGATAGGCAAATGGCACTAAAGATCCGGCACAAGACTCAGAAAGGGGCAGGCTTAAATAAGGGCAGCGACCGGCAAAACCCAATTACCGGTGCGCTGGCCCTTTAAACTTCACAGAGCGGGGACGCGCACGCCAGGAGACTGGAGCGGCAGCAAGAGCGCGGCCGGGTAAGTGGGCAGGGACCCGGCCGGCTGAGTGAGCGCGCCCGCTGCCTGACATGCGGGCAGCGGTGACGCTCACGGAGGGAACATGGGTGCGCCTGCGACCCGGGACGGGGTTCGCAGGGGCACCCGTGACAACCATAACTACAGGGTATGTTTTAGGTGCTTATTTTGCATTCTGTGCCATTGTTGATTTAATTCAGTACAAAACTGGAATGGGACAGAACAAAAAAGAAGCAAAGGCAAATGCTGCAAAACTGGCTTTCTATGAACTTCTTCAATATGAAGAATGTGAATTCTATGTCCAACTTACAGAAAGTAAAAACACATGTCCTTCTGGAGGCCTTCCCCTGTTACCGGTGGAACAAATTACATCCACACAGATTTAAAGTGGTTTAAGAAAACAAGTTGATAAACGTTCATTTGTTCATGAATAGATAACACAGGTGATAAAGGAAAAGTTTGCTGAACTATTATCCAGGTGTCCAGATTTTGAAAGCTGTGGAAATCCTTTAGCTGCATTTGTAATGGAAAAGGCTCCTCACACAACCGCCTCCAAGACTATAAAATAATAATACTAATAATAATTTTTAGAGCCTATAGAGAAAGAGTTTCCTTCAGTCTGATCTGTCATATCCGTGTACCGTACCTCTTGCCTCCGTCCCTTGACCACGATCCATGCCAGCTGTCCTGACCTTACACTTGTCCCCGACTTGAGTTTGCCTTACGATTTTGTACCTCGCTACACCTTGGCTGCCCCCGCAAGCAAGTCACGTCAGGGGTAGTGACCGGGTAGACTCCCGTCGCAGCAAGTCCATCCCGCTTTGCGGCGGGCTCTGGTGGAAACCGGGACCTACTTAGACCCCGCTCTCTGGCGTGGCTATTGCCAATGCTTGTGGTGGTCCAGTGGATCCACTACCGTTGTCCGTGACAACATGAAGTAGTGGAAAGACGTTATTCATCCCATAGTCCTGGCATGAAAGGGCCTGAGCAAACGGCAGGTTTCACGTATGAGCTGCCACTGGCCGAAATTAAAATTATGTAGGGGTGTACTCCTGTCCTCTAGGATCATCAATAAATCATTATTTTCCTTTTCCTGTTCATAGAGTCATTCCAACATATGGAGGCTGGAATTCCAATGTTTGGAAATGTCACATATCAGCCTATGTTGGGGGAGGCCGGTCTGCCGTTGCAGCTTAAGGAGGGTGTGCTTGGCGGTGTAAGAACGGCTGAAGTGCATGCAAAGTTTCCTGGCCATTTTTAGAATGTCTTGCAGATGGGTGTAAGACTTGAACAACCAGATTGAACATGTATGCCATGCAGGGAGCATGGCTCAGCCCTCCTCCTACACAACGCGGACACCATGTTCTTTTCATCGTCTGTCACAATGGTTCTAATTTTCAGTTGTCGCAGAGAAAGCCACAAATCAATGTAATCTTGCATGACCCGGAACATTTCCTCCCATGTGTGACTTCGTTCTCCCAGGGGAATATTTCTGTCCACTTGGATCATCAAAAATCGTTAATGGCCTTTCTCTGTTCATCAATTTACCCCGTTAATATATTTATTCCTGTTCATCAATTTCCCCCCTGTTCAATAATTTACCTCTGTTAATATATTTATTCCTGTTTATCAATTTCCCCCCTGTTCAAAATTCCCCTTTTAAATATATTTATTCCTGTTCACCCAATTTCCCCATGTTCATCAGTTCCTGTCTGCCCGTGTACCCGACCTTTCTGCTACGTTACCTGACTTCGAATCTCCGCCGCCTGCCCTGACCTATTGGCCTGGACTTTGACTACGAGTTTTGTCTTATGATTCGGTACCTGGCTGCGCCTCGGCTGCCACCACAAGCTAGTCGTGCCAGGGATAAGCGACCTGGTTGGACTCCCGCTGCAGAAAGTCCATCCTGCCTTGCGGCAGGCTCTGGTGAAAACCGGGACCTACTTAGACCCCGCTCCCTGGCGTGGCTGCTACCACCACTTGTGGTGGTCCAGAGGAGCCACTACCCATGTCGTTACAATGGCAGAAGTGAATGCCAAGTTTCCTGGCCAGTTCTTTGAATGGTGCAGAGTCCACCACTTGAAAAGGGAGGGACTGCAGTACCACCAACTTGGACAGGAGCACGGTCAGCTTCTGCACTTAGGGATGGCTAGACACATACTGCTGTCTCTTGGCAATCGTCTCGGTGAACGACTGCTGGCACCATGAGTGCCGAGGAGCAGGAGTATCTGGAACGGTAAATGATGTAATAGACAGGGAGTTGTCTTCGGCAGAGGTGGTGAAGCCTTGACTGCCTGAAAAATGGAGGCGTGCCACTGGGTGCTGCTGCTGTTGGGACAGGATGGACCACCACATCTGAAACACATATGGTGACACCGCATGATGTTGATGCAAGGCCATGGAGCCAACGTTAGGTCCCTGGTCACGCTTTACTTTCTGGCCACAGATTCGACATAAAGCCATGTTCGCCTCCTCTGGTGTCTTATCAAAAATCTGCCACACCGCCGAGTAAAGCGCTGCACTGACTGACTGTTACCGCCGCTGACCCGGTGAGCCCCTGTGCCGCTACTTTCTGGGACCTGCAAAGTGGGTGGTCTAAATCGTGGCCGTTTGGTTCCCAACCTCGCACTGCTGCCACCCTGCTGACTCCCAGCCACACTACCGACTTATGTTCTCCGCCACTGCCTGACACGCAAGCTGCCGCTCTCTTCTCCCAATGATAATGATGAAGCCCTTGTACACTGTTGGTCTGGGTCAGCTCATAGCATCACATGGCTTTCAAATCCACCAGTATGCTGATGACACCCAACTTTACATTTTCGACCCAGACATTAACTCTCTACTGTTCAAGATCCCAGATTGTCTGTCGTCCAAATCCTCCTTCTCCTCCTAAAACTTAAAGAAGAGAAAACAGAATGCTTCCAGGGCCGGGACAATGGCTAGTCGAGGGTAGGCGACCGCGTAGGGCACCACTTCATCCCAGGGAGAAAAGTGGGCACAAGGAGGCATGGAGTGGGCTGAATATTTCATTTGGGGGGCACTTTATGCCTTGTTTAACTACGGCACCAGAATACCTTGTCCCAGCCTTGCTTGCCTGACCGCTCACAATATAACCCCCCATTGCAACTCTCCTCATCACTATTTGCCCGCATCTGCAAGAAGCAGCGGATGTCTTCCCCACCTCTTTGCTGCCCACTAGTTGGTCCTCACTGTATAGTGGCGCAGAGGCCACAGCACATAGTAGTTCTCTGGGTGTGGGAAGCGAACAGGAAAGAGGTGGGTTGAGGACAGGTGAGAGCCCCTCACCTGCTCCCGGGCCATGCCAACTAGGGGTTGTGTGTGTCAAAACCCACCAAGTCTTGGCTGGGTTGTCAGATGTCATCTGGGAGAAAGTGTATGACCTAGTGTGTGGTCAACACATGGCCGGTAGATGACATCGGATGCTGTGGCCTCGCAGGGTGACTCCTGCTGTGACGTCCCCTTACTGTGCTGTGGTGGCTCCGGTAACCTTCTTCTGTGTTCTTTGACGCTATCATAGGATCTTAGCCCTTAGCTCGTTTCTTTCCAGCTGGCGCTGACGTTACCACTTCAGTTTTTTGGTCAGTTTTGCCCCCGTAAGTGCCCAGGGAATTGAAGGGTGAAGCGATTCTAATAGCGGCGGCAGTCATGTGCGTGTCATAATAAAACACAGCATTGTATGAAGACCAAACCAAGCTCCCTCTGCATATTTAAGAATGGCACAACATTCTACAGCACCCTACAGGCTCTGTGCAGCCAGGAAATAGCTGTTTTTTAACGCGATTCGTCCTGAATTACTTCAGGAAAATTCGGCGAAGTCGGCGAACCGAATTTTTGAGAAATTCGCCCATGTCTACCAGGGATAGTCAATGTCCTGTTTACTAAAATAGTGGTTCAATTACTTGTTTCTTCCGGCACTTTTTATTCTGAGGGTCCATAACGGCATTTGTGCAGGTTTTGGCGTCATGCCGCTGTAAAAGACAGGGATAGTCAATGTTCTGTTTACTAAAATAGTGGTTCAAATACTTGTTTCTTCTGGTACTTTTATTCTGAGGGTCCATCAAGGACGGAAGATTGTGCATGTTCTATGTTTTGCCGCCGGACCGCCGGTGACAAAACCGCCGGGCGGAAAACCCGTGCAGTGGGGACTGCTGCACGGGTTTTCCATAGAGCACAATTGTGCTCATTTTCAGACGGTCTGAAAAACCGCAAACCGGCTGAAAAACCGGCCTAAAACCCGTGCAGTGGGGACATGGCCTTAGGGTGAAATAAACCATAACATAAAACAAAAAAGTTACAAATCAAAGTAAGTTCCAGAACTGCCCAAATGAAATCTTTGCCCACTATCAAATATTCAGAATTACATAGAAATTCTTTCACTGCCTTTATCATGATTAAAAGTAGTATAAAGACATCAAAGGTAGCCTATGTAGTGTCATCTGGAATATGCAAATCTTTAAGTTAAATAAGATATATCCCTAAGATATTATTTAACCCTCATAGTGAAAGGTCTAAGTTCTTTGCCCAAGAAGATCAGTATATTGCTCAAGATTGACACTCTGGCAGAGGCATCAGGTCTCCCTGGGGGTCAGTCAATGACTTGTGAATTTTAGGTAGTAAGCACGGTTAATCGAACTGTTCTAGAAAAGTTAAGTTCTAGGAGAAGTTCTCGAATTTTTAGAACTCGAACTGAACATTTTACTGTTCGTTCGAGTAAAGTTCTAGTTCAACATGCCATTTTCAGTTTCGTTTTCAGCAGCTTTCTTCACTTTTGGCAGCCATCCAATCAGTGCAGAGCACAGAGAAGTGTCAAAAATGTCATCGCTGAGGTGTAGGGCTCTCACTGGCTGCTAAAATCACTTGACCATGTTATATATATATTTCACTGTATTGCCTTGTGAACGCCATTTTCAGCTCACTCTCTGTACTGTACAAACTGCTCTTAGTTAGTTAGATTTTTTCCTCTCTGTAGACATCAATAGTTAAGTAGTTTGGTATTGCTGGCTGCATCTTTTCCACACCCAGAAGCTGTTATTTGGCGACATTTGCAGGCTCACGTAATGCCTAACTGTTATATAAATGGATATAGATTATACAGAGTGCTTGGATTTGCTAAATCATACTCAGTGCCAAAAAGTTCAGTTTTTGCAGTTTTGAGAGTTCAGTAATTGTATAACACACTGTCTCCAAATCTCCAAATGTGTCAAAGGGGATTTTAGGCCCCCTCAGGGTGCAGGGCCCCGTAGCAGCTGCTTGCAAGCTGTCCTCATCTTTTCAGTTAGCCATTGAAAGGAAGGAAGTTTTTTAGCCTCTCAATTTTTTTTCTGTCACTCTTAGAGCCAAATTTTCTTCATTAAGTTGTTCCACATATCCAGTTGATAATTCCAGCTTCTCCTCACCTGTATAGTTCTAAAAATTAACCAGAACATCTTCTCCCATAGACTTTAATGAGGTTTGAAGTTCGAGTCCAAATAGAACTTCGAACCGAACTCACAAAAGTTCGAGGTTTCTAATCGAACTGGAACTTTTTACTGTTCGCTCAACACCAGTATTAAGTACAACTTAAGTGTTTTTTCAGGATATTTAACGACAAAAACTATTTTGGGTGTTGAGAAATCAACCCATCTTCACAAGCCTTATTATATAGGTAGTTGATCTTTTTTTCTATATCCTATCTCGGATCCTTGGACAAATGTCTATAAACATCACCATAATCACCGATAATTGTTTCTTAGTCTTGGCCACATATTTGACAGTATTCATAACAGCAATGGCACTACCTTTATTAGCGGATTAAATAGCTACATGATGTGCTTCTGAAAGACTATTCAATGCTGTCAAATTTTCAGCTAACATATTAACATGAGATAATCTTTTCCCCGATTGATCAGATTTCAATGTTTCAACATTTTTTTTTTCACTAAATCCATAAAAAAGTTTAAATAAGGAACATCAACAATTGGTTTAAAGTCACTATAGGTACAAATGTCAATTCAAGGTGTAACTAATCCAAGCACAAACCGTGAGAGATGTCTTATTAAACCACGCCAGGGAACAAGTCTAAGAAGCCTCCCGGTATTCACCAGAGCCCACCACAGATGCAGGTGATTCCCAGGTCACTACCCATGATGTGGCTGCTCGTGGTGACAGCAAACGTGCAGCAGAGATCAAGAGGTGCATGCAGAGACTTGGCCAGTGGACAGGCAGTAAGGTTAGGGCAGGTGACAGGCAAAATTTGGTCAGGTCATTCATGGTAATATCCATAGTTGCCAACTTTTGAAAATGAAAAAGCAGGAGATTTTAGTGGGCGGCGCGCGTAGTTGTCGTAGTTGTCGGTATGCCACGCCCCTTCAAAAAGCCACACCCACTCCACCTAACTGCATAACGGCTTTGGAAGAAAGCCAGGTAGATGCCCTTATAGCCAGATAGTAACCCCCCATAAGCAGGTAGTGCCCCTTACAGGCAGGTAGATGCCCCCTTGTAGCCAAAGTAGATGCCCCTCTGTAGCCAGGTAGGTGCCCCCCTTTGTTAGCCAGGTATGTGCCCCCATTGTTGCCAGGTAGTGCACCCATTGTTTGCCAGGTAGTGTCCCATTGTTGGCCAGGTAGTGTTACATTGTTGCCAGGTAGTGCCCCCTCGTTGCCAGGTAGATGCCCCCTCTGTTGCCAGGTAGTGCCCCCATTGTTGCCAGGTAGATGCCCCCTCTGTTGGCAGGTAGATGTTCCTCTGTTGCCAGGTAGTGCCCCCATTGTTGCCAGGTAGTGCCCCCATTGTTACCAGGTAGTGCCCCCTCTGTTGCCAGGTAGTGCCCCCTCTATTGCCAGGTAGATGTCCCCTCTGTTGCCAGCTAGTGCCCCCCTCTGTTGCCAGGTAGTCCCCCCCTCTGTTGCCAGGTAGATGTCCCTCTGTTGCCAGGTAGTCCCCCCCTCTGTCGCCAGGTAGATGTCCCCTCTGTTGCCAGGTAGATGCCCCCCTCTGTTGCCAGGTAGTGCCCCCATTGTTGCCAGGCAGAGCCCCCATAAGCTAAAAAAATAAATAATAAAATCCACTTACCTCCCCAGGCTCCTGCAGCACGGTCCGCACCGGACGATCTCCTCAGCGGCGCAGGGGGAAGTGAGAGCAGCCGCGCGTCACTCCCCTTTGAAAGCCGGCTTTCACTTCCCCTGCGCCGTGACCTGTATGTGCGGCGCACACCCCCGGCGCCGGACTTTACAGGGGGAGGAGGGAGGAGGGAACTTTCCTCCTGCCTTCTCCTGCACAGCGAGACTCCGGGCGGGTAAAGCGGGCGCAGCGGCCGCTTCACCCGCCTGCAGGAGCGGCCCGGCAGCGCCAGAGTAGCGCACTAGCGCTACTCTGTCGCCGCGGCCATTTAAAGGAGGAATGCCAACTCCCCCGGGAGGGCGGGGGGGGACCCCAAATAGCGGGACCCCCCCGCCAAAAACGGGAGAGTTGGCATGTATGGTAATATCGGGGCAGGCAGCAGGCTGAGAATAATCAAGGTCACAGGTACGGATCAGAATCCAGAGCATAAATGAAAATAAGCAAGACACTCAGGAAGCACACTTATACACTGGCAGGAAGTACAGGGGGAAATGCCTTAACAAATTATTCAGCGGCCAGTGATTGTAAATCATCGGTGCGCTGGCCCTTTAAATTTTTGAGAGTCGTTGTGCACACCCTAGGGAGCAAATATGCACATGTCAGCTAGAGACAGCAAGCGGAGCAGGAGTGGGGAGAGGTAAGTAATGGCGGCCCCAGGGGACAAAGACAAGAGCGCGTCCATGGTCCAGAGCAGGGACCACGGTGTTCAACGTGACAGTACGACCCCGCTTCAGTCCCCTTTTCTTCTGGGTCTGCTAGCGGATGATGTCAGAGGCATCAATGTTCTCCATTGGCTCCTATGACCTCTCCTCAAACCCAAATCGCTTCCAGTCTACAAGAAGATGTATTTACCTCTGAGATGTTTCTCTGCCAGAATTTCTTGAACCTCGAAAATATCACCAGAATCTGCTTCAGTAGAGGATGTTCAAGTCTTACTGGAAAAGCGATTAAGGACCAGAAGCTTTAACAGAGGGATGTGGAAGGAATTTGAGATCTGAATAGATGAAGGCAGGCAAGTTTTGCAATGGACTGATGTGACGTAGAACAGGGAAAGGGCCCAAAAAAACGAGGGCCAAGCTTGAGCTGGGGAAACTTGGGCGGAAAATGGCAGACGCCCCACCTTATCACCAGGATGGAACACAGGAGGAAGTCTTTGCTTTCTATCTGCCTATATCCAGGGCTGTTTATAGGCGATGCCCAGGCACTAAACCCAATACGCCCCATTTAAAATGCCACCCCCTTTACAAAATCCACACCCATTAACCCTGTAACGTCTAAAGAAAGCTAATTGAGGGTTAGCTGTCCCCCAGCTTTCCTAGACGTTGGAGAACCTTTCAGCATCCCGGAAAACGGGAGTACCCCCCAAATGTATAACGCCAAACTGTGCCTGAAAAATAAACCCTACCCAACCAAAATTTCCACATACAAAAAAAGACCAATAGTGGAAAAACAACAGTGTACACAGGCCTGCGATGGGTTATTACTGCCATACAGTGACCATTAGTGGTAAACACCAGTGTACCAGGGGAGATGTATTTTCTGCCATTCAGTGACCTTTTAGTGGAAAACCTGTGCACGCCCCTGAAAATGATATTACTGCCTTTCAGTGACCAAATTTGTGGGGACACCATTTACACAGCCTCTGCGCTGTAAATTTTTCCCTACGTACCATTAGTGGTAAACACCAGGTACACAGGGTTGCAGACTGTATATTAACCCCCCATACAGGAAATATAGTGGTAAACCCCCGTCAATGCACCCTAGTAAGCCCAAAATACAGTAATTCATTTTCCAAATAAAGCTATGTTACTGTGTTTTCCCCAATTGAAAGTGCGTGGGAAAAAAAATGACATGTAAAGTCTATGGGGGTTGGCGACACCTTTAAAGTCCCACCAGCCGCACGTTATACAACAGCCCCCATCATAATGCCGCAAAGAAAAGGGAAAAACAGGTAGGATAACACAGGAAGGGTTTATCTCAACCCACAGGTGGTAAACAGGAAGGCTTGGATACTCAACGCCCCGCAGGGAGGTAAAAAAGGATATGCTTAGATAACCCAAAGCCGATAGGATAACAAAAGGAAGGCTTAGATCTCAACGCCCCAGGTAGGGTAACCAGGATAGGCTTGGATATCAACGCCAGCAGGGGAGGATAACACAGGATGGCTTGGATATCAAAGCCAGGGAGGTCGAAAACACAGGATAGGCTTGGACTCAAAGCCGCAGGTGGGTACACAGAAAGGGTTAGATACCCAAAGCAGCAGGTAGGATAAAACAGGATAGGCCCTTTGGGAAATCAACGGGGAGCGGGAGGTTAACACGGATGGGTTTGAACTGCCCAAGGTAGGATAAAACAGGATAGGCTTAGATACTCAATCCAGCAGGTAG